>JAMZAV010011653.1:0-12589 GCA_024449915.1 Sweltsa coloradensis | reverse complement strand
TCATTTTCGTTTTCACAGTTGACAACAAGGGTTTTTATTTTATTTGCCCAATGAGCATCCCCCCAAAATACCACTTTTAAAATCAGCAAAAATTTACAAAAGGCTGTCGTCTTTTCAGCACAGATAGGCCCTAGCCTACGTCGTCGCTTTAATCTTGTTTTGACTAATTTTTCTTTATTGGTTCCCTTTTCTGATTTCTGGCTTGAAAATTTTTAAATTAATAATATTTTAATGTTATGTGGCCTACCCCTAAGTATTGTAAAGAGTACGTTATAAATTGTCTTTGTTGAAGTAAAGTAGGTCTTTGGGGGCCCGCGGGGAAAAAAACTTTTAGAAAGAAACCCAAATTGGTAGGGCCTAGGTACCTAAACAGAAATACGTACAAGAAAAACGGTTATAGTTAAAAAATTTTTTAATATTCCTTTTGGAGGTAGGGCTATAAATAATGGGCCCTAGGCCAGGCTACATACCTGGGTTGGGCTGCTAGGCAAACGCGTACCCTAGGTAGGCCAATTTTCCCCAAAATTGAACAAATATACAAAATTTCCCCGGGTTTTATCAAGTAGGACTAGATCAAGTAGCCTACCTGCATCATAGATAGGCTGCTTTTGATGTGGGCCTTTGCTGGGCCTAGGCTTTTTGCCCCCCCCCCCAACACCCACCCCCCAACCGCCAAGAAAAATTGTAGACAAAGGCCTACCCAACGAAAATAATTAGCCCCTTGGCCTGGCCCTAGGCTGGGCTAAAAACGAAGTGAAAATAGTATCCTTCCCCTAGGGTCTGTTCAATTTTTAGCAAATAGAACGTGATGTTTAATATAAAATAACAATAATAAAAAGACAAAAAAATTTTTAATATCCAAAAGACTCAGTGAAAACAAACACCAAGCATATCTAATGAAACATAACCCCAAGTTGGAAGGGTCGTTGACATACCCCTATTTCGTCCCCCTCGCCAACGCACGCAGCGCACGGAGTAAAAAATGATGTAGCAATTTTATTTTCCTGTGTTGGTTATGCCTTTTTAAAAAAATGCAACTTGAAGGTCGTTCAATCTAGGCTGAACCCTACTCTAAGCAAAAGTGATTCGATTTCAAATACAAAAGGGACAACTCGAAAAATTTAAAAAACCAAAGGTAATAGGTAAAGGTAATAGTTTTTTTTTTTTTTTAGAAGAAATACTGTGTGAAATTTAATTTAATGTGAACAATTTTAAAAATCCCAAATACTAAGTAAATTAATGTAAAGAATGGCTAAACCAACAAATAAAACATACATAAAAAACAAAAATCCCTCCCCTAGAGAACCGTCATTTCGTTCCCACCACGCTGAAAGTTACATTCGATCTAGCTACGATTCGCATTCCCGATTTGCAAAACGCAGTGAGCCAACCCGAGAGCAAAAAATTTCATACCTAATTAGTCTCGCGGCTCTATGAACGTGTTCAAAGGCATAAATTAGAAAAAGAAATCGTTCCCAAAAAACACGGAAATAGCCGTGAAAAATTTAATAATGGTAGTGCATTGGAATTTAAAAATTTTCACCAAAACCATTTTGGGAAAATGCAAGTGCCAGGATAGCATGATAACGGGGGTCCTTTTCAGAACTTTGATTTGGAAAAAAATCTCATTCCAAGAATCAGTCAAAATTTGGATTTTGGGAAAATTTAAAATGGGAAGAAATAAAATTTTTTATTATAAATACCCAACTATGAAAGTGCCAAACGTAGCCGATAACGGCTCCAAGGCATGAAATTTTCAGTTTTAAAAAAACCCATTCCAAAAATACAAGTCAAATTTGGCTTTTGGAAATAATTTTCTGGTTGAGTTATTAATTTTCACCGAACTAGCAATTGCCCCGGGTAGCACGATAACCTGGCTCCAAGGGGATGAAAATTTAAGTTGGAAAAGAATCCTTATTCCAAAAAAAACAAATCAAATTAGGCTTTTTTGGAACTAATTATGGGAAAAGAGTAATTAATTTTTTCTCACCGAACTATAAAGTGCGGCGTTTGCACGAAACTGGCTCCGAGGCGAAAAATTTTGAGTTTTAAAAAAGAATCCTCATTCCAGAAATACAAGTCAAATTAGGCATTTGAAAATTAATTACTGGTAATGAGTAATTAATTTTTTCTCACCAAACGAAGCAAGTGCCAGGCGTAGCACGATAACTGGGCCCCAAGGCATGAAATTATCAGTTGGAAAGGAATTATCATTCCAAAAATACAAGTCAAATTAAGCTTTTGCTAATTAATTACTGGTAATGAATAAGAATAATTAATTATTTTTCTCTGAACTATGCAAGTGCCAGGCGTAGCACGATAACTAAGCTCCAAGGCAAGGAATTATCAGTTGGAAAAGAATCCTCATTCCAAAAATACAAGTCAAATTTAACATTTAAAAATTAATTACTGTGTTAATGAGTAATTAATTATTTCTCACCGAACTATGCAAGTGCCCAGCGTAGCACGATAACTGAGCTCCAAGGCATGAAATTATGAGTTGGAAAAGAATCCTCATTCCAAAAATACAAGTCAAATTAGGCTGTCTCTACTTATTTTTTAAATTCCTACTTCTTCGATTTATTAAGTTACATTTCAATAGGTGCCTTGAACGAGTGTCATATTTTGTTGCTGTTTATTCTTTACATTTATAAATTTATATTGAATATATTATGATTGGGGATTTGGAGAAATCTAAGATATAAATTAATTGTTGTACACTATTTTCTAGTAATACGTTCTTGTATTGTGTTTTAATTCAATTTAAGTTTTTATCACAGTACAATTTTAAATGTAGGGTTTTCTCGAACTGTTATTGTAGCACACTGATAATATGTTACTCTTTCGTTCAAGTATTATTTACAAGATTCAATCATTTGTCATGTTACTAAATTATTTTTACAATGCCTACGAGTGTAATATAATTATCATACATAGCAAATTTGACACATAAGTGCATATAACATGTATTACATTATTTTTCTTTTCTTATATTGGTTATAACATCATAGTGGATTAAATTTTCAATTTATATTCTTATATTAACTTTAAACGTCAACCCCCTTTTTTTATTGGTTCAAAAGTCATCCTATTACGTAACTCAAAACGACCTTTGGTCTTTGGGTATCATATGGACAAGTAAATATTTCTTCATGATTAAAACTAATCGTATGAAGCCAATACATTTATGTATTTGACATATTTTTCCATTGCGAATAAAATTACAACGCAAGGTTTATTCGATCACCAAATCATAAAATCTATACTAATCTATAAAAGTTTTCTTATTATAAATTCATATGAGTAACATCGTGTACTTAGTAATAAAAACAACAGTAAAATGAAATAGGCCTAATTGTAAAAATTGGCGATGTTATCAAGAGGTACAAATTTGTACGACTTTATCACAATGGAAAGCATATCCATTAATTCATTTACTGGCAAATTATATAATATACACACCAAACCAACTTAATCTAAATAACACTTGGAATTCAACGTAATTTTAGACAAGAAGCGCTTCGGCGATACCATTTTTTGTGGTAAAGATGATGCAATGTTTATACAGTGCAAACATGTATCTTTAAAATGACAGCAGACTATACACAATGTTGATGTTTTTCTTTCGACGTATTCTTGACCTATAACCTGGTAAATATCCAAAAACCGTGTTATTGTTAAACTTCTTGTAATCATCTCGTCATCTCACACTGTTATTATACATGTAAATATTTCACTTAGTTAGGTTTAAATAATAAGAAAGAATTACGGCGCAACCTGGTAAAGAATTGTCGACGATTCGGCCTAATATCACATTACACACAATGTGTATAAAAGTCCCGCCAGAATGGTAAAATCGTACCCAAGAACCGTCTGTTACGATAATGACGAAATAACATGAGAAGGAGGCCTCGTATGGTCACGATGTTGGCTCCCACGTTCTTAGTGAGGCAATGCCATTCGGAAAACACACCCACTAGAAAACGACACCCGGCGTCGCGCAAGGCGTTGTCACAATCAAAAAAGTGGCACGTCTGCATCATGCCGAAAAAAATCCCAAACATCACACGGGGGTGGCATCGCGACGCTCGAAAATTTGTACTCCTCCCGAAAACACCCTTGTGCAAATACACCAGTCCTAATAATTCGTCTTGAGGGTAGTTTCCTTCGCCCTCTGCGTGACCTCAAATTTCGCCGACGTCGCGACGCGCGGATAGGTAGGAGTTGTTTATCGAGACGTAAGGCTAACACCAAAGATTAGTCATGCTAACACCAACGTGTGGGGGACACCGAAACGTGTTTGCCCCATATTTATCGGCCTCGTAGCTCTAACAGTCTCGGAGAAAAAAGTTAAGGCGTCCCGGGACGAAAACGACGTCAGTGGACCGAGGCGTCGTAACGCCCGAGTCGAAATCGTGGCGGACGGTTCGTTAAACCATGGAGGATGGTTAAACTGTCCCCGACGTGCGTGTAAAAAATCCCAAGCCTATATATCATCACTCGTTGACGATCTGGCGGTGGGATTCGGACACGAAACCTTTGGCGTCGCCCCGCATAGCGAGGACCGAGCGTAGCTAACGGGCCAAGTAAATATGTGAAAACCGTTAAGTCGATTGCGAAAGAAGGGTTAGAGCTAGAAGAATCTTTTACCAATTTGAAAGATTTGACTTGACGCGTTGTTTTCCGGCGAAAAATGACGGGTCAATTGTGCAAAGAAACGACGGCGACGCCCGGCTTCGTCTGGCATCGCGACCTAGGACCCAAACGGTAGACTCTTAAGAAAAATGTATTGCACAAAAATTACTAAGAATTGTGTTTTCGCGGAAAAGGTTAATATGCGTTCGCCGCCCACCCCCCGAGGCTGGCGTCTTCCCTGGCTCGTTCCTCCGGAATGGCCGGATTTGGGACCGTTATGTTTTAAAAATCTCAAAGACAGGGTAGTCGAGATTATTCTATTATAGATTTTCAGATCGCTAGCCGGTATGCAAGTGTTAGAAGAGTGCCCTACATAGGTACCCTAAAGGGGGGATATCAATATCAGTGAGAACGGGGCTCCAACGTTATACTTAAGCGAAATACATTTTGAACAAAAAATGCTTAGAAAGGCGTTTTCTACTGAGGGGAGCGAAAATTCGCTGCCTGCAACGGACGCGAAGCTTCTCGGGGGTGGCGCACTTTGGCGCCCGCCACTCGGAAACAGCCGAACTTGAGACCTTCAGGTATAAGATAAAACCGAAATTCGCAGCCGTAGAGAGTGTTCTATTAAATTGGGCGTCAACCTCAAATTTTTTATACGTATTTGGTGGAGGAGCCGGGTCCGAGGAAGATCGCGTGTTTGGAAATTGAATTTTACTCGTAAAAATCGAGTTGGGAGTGTGAAACTTCACAACGGCACACGACTCGACACGAATTTAATTATGAAAAAGAGTGCCGTTCCCATCGCGTCGGTGTCTAGATGGGCCAGATTGGGACCTTCCGAAATGAAAAATTTGAAAGACATGATCGATATGAGAATCATGTCAAATTTTCAGAGCCCAAAGCCCGTTGGCAAGAGCGTAAAGAGTGGCATAAGATCAATACCCTACAAATAGGCACCTACAGATCCCTGAGGTTCGAAAGGTGAGAAAAAAGTTTGGGACACAAAAGACTTGGAATGGTGCGTTCTACAGGGGGGGGGGGGGGGCGAAAATCAGATCGCCTTTACGCGCCCTGTCATCCCCGGGGGCGGCGCCCGGTAATCGGTAATATGGATCATAATTTATACTGTTATAGTGGTAAATAAAGGGGTATAAGGGCATTTGTCGCACGCAATGCTACTTAACGGGTAAAGTTTTTACTCCCTACCAACTTCAGCCACTTATAGCACTATTTTTTTATATCAGTGGGTTACCCCTTCAAATGTATTTTATTTATTATATATTTTATTTATTTTTATTTTATTCAAAATATACTGACTCTAACGCGACTATATCATATGAAGAGTTAACTAGGTATGTCATTGAAATTACTGTGGATTCCTCATTCATATTTTATTTTCTATTTCAATTTTCAATTTTAGTCATTCTACATCTGCCCTCCACCCCCCCCCCCCCCTTACCAAAGCTTGACGGCATCCTGGAGCTACAATATACCTGCTCCTAGTGGGTGGGCGGCCATGTGCACAACTCTTTCACACATTGGCGGCGGCGGTAAGATTAACTCCTACTGACGTATTAGGCGGTAGGCCTACGTCTGGTTGATTTCAATACACCCAGCTATTTCCTGAAATCTCAGCTCATGGGCTGATCGATCGGCACGTTCTATCTATTCTATTCGCACGACATAACGGCACCACGGTACCGATCGCCACGAAAATGCCCCATGTCTGCGATATTGTGTCTTTTGAAAAAACATCGAGAAATCATTTGAGTAACAAATATCACAATTGAATTGCATATTATTCTTGAAAAAAAAATATAAGAAATATAATATTATAAAATCCTGATGGGATAGTATATCTGGCAGAAATTAAAATGTGCCTCGCCGGGGATTACCTCGTGTAGCAGCTACCATCCATCTACCCAGACAGAAGAGGTCCCGACTCCCGAGTCACTTAATCATAACTATATACTAGGAAACGCTCAGTTGGACGCGTTGATAAGCGAGCACGTGCTATAGCTAGACCCACATTGCACTCTTTTTAAATTGTAAAATTTGCGACGTTCGCTGTCCACAGGGCCATGTTTCCAATATTATTTATTATTGCCAAGGTATTTGGGTAAACCCGTGTGTAAACCTTTACTTGTGGATAAAATCCACCCTGCTTCCTCGAAAGTATTTTGATTACTAATTCTAGGTGGCAGTGCATTAGAAACTTCGCGCGTCTTTTCGTTGCCATGGCAACGTTACTTTTGTTATAATGTAATTTCCATTTACACTACTTATCGGATCAAAATAAGATTAACATATTCGTGACCGGACGGACATTCTAAATGATTTGGCCACCTCAGATTTTGTCGCCGTTTAGTTTGAAAAAAAAAACTTTCGATTAACTTTAATGTAACTTTTTAACTTTTTTAACGATTTTGCCACAAAACTAATGGCATTCAATCGAGAACAAAGCTTGCGGATGGTCAAAATTTCAACTTGATCCGAGCCTCCGTTCGAACGTTATGGCGAGACATACATACAAACAAACAAAAAAACAAAACAAACAAACAAACAAACAAAAAACAAAAAACAAAAAACAAACAAAGCTAGTGACTATTTTTTCCGGCAGAGTCAAATGGAAACGCTCGCTTCGCTCGCATAATGATAATGATTAACCTTGACTTTATAGTAGGCGACTATGATGCTGTTATGTTAGTCCTTTGTGAAACAGAATATCAATTATAAAAGTGACTACACCGGGGATTGAACACGGGACCTTAGCTGTCCTGGCTATGCTCTTACGAACTGAGCTATGTGGCCACCAATTTAAAATTGTCTTATTTTTTGGTATGTTTTGTACATTGTTAATACAACGTGTTGAAAAATTAGACAGTATTAAATTTAACCAATTTAATACTGTCTAATTTTTCAACACGTTGTATTAACAATGTACAAAACATACCAAAAAATTAGACAGTATTAAATTGGTGGACGCATAACTCAGAATTGGTAAGATCATAGCCCAACTCAGAATTGGTAAGATCATAGCCCTCGGAGTAGTCACTGTTTTAGTTTATGTCTAAAGTACTAACGACGTAACTATATGCTATAAAACCAAGGTAAACATTATTATTTTATAAGATGTATTTCATACAAACTCAATCAAAACCGGAGCTAACCTATTGTACGGACTAACGTCAAGTACTTCCATGTGTACCTACATTACATACTATTACTGTCATAACTCTTAGCTTAAATAAGTAATTTATTTTCTTTCTGCTGTGTAATGTCGTGGCCGATTTCTCGTCGCCATCCTAGCACTTGCTATTCGGACTATGGGAAACCACGAAAACCATGACAGGATGGAAGCTGTCTCGGAATCTCGAAGTATCATTCTCAGTTTAAAAATTTACGAACTATTCTACACGTGTTGAGTATTACTGCCTTTTGAGTCTCGATGTATACATTGGGTGGAAGATCTAGTTGTAGCTTCTTCGGAATAATGCCGTTAGCCGATATTACGAATGGGATTGTACTTACCTTTTTCTCATAGATATTGAACAACTATTGTAGGCTAGATTAGCAGTCTCCTTTACCTCCGCACAGGAGCAAGCGTAGCAAATTGAAGAGTCAATCGGCCCAATTCAAGATGGCGATTTGACGTTTTAATTGATGCTTTTTTAATGCAATAAAGTATTTTACTGGATTGTTTGACTTTGATGTGGTTTTAGCTTGTGCAGCATGGTAATCGCTCCCATTTACTAAACATGCAAACTGGAATTTCAAGATGGCTTCTAATTGTCACGGAAGTGGACAACTGACTGCTAATCTAGCCTAAAATAGGTGTAAGATATCTATGCTTTTTCTGTTTATCCACATCTTCTTGATCTCAATTGCAAGTTCACTATACTTGTCAAGTTTTTTCTTCTGTATTCTCGACGTTATAGCACATTGGGACAGCAATGCCAACAAGGGTAGTTTCTTGTTTATTCTTGTCAATTATTATTATATATATCCGGTATGTTGTGATATATAGTTTGGTCTGTTATAACTGTGCGGTCGTAATATAATTTGAAATCTTTACTATCTCGTACTTTCTCCGGTTTGTACTTGTAGTAAGGTGTGTGTGTATCAATGAGGTTGTACTTTATTGCTGGTTTTTGGTGAATAATGTTAGCTACTTGGTTACGTCTGTAGAGGTAATCTGTTCGACATTGTGACTGGCACCCGGGTATGATGTTGATGATGACTTGGCATTCATTCTCAAAAAAGACAGTGTAAAAAAAATACAAACAAGACCATTTGTTGAAGATTGAATAATTGTTTAAAAAACACAACGCATGATTATTTCCCTTAAGTTTAGGATAATATATTAAAAGTAAATGAGTAAATAATAAAACTTAAATATAAACAATCATAACACGTACCAATACTTAAGTTCATTAACAATAATTATCGAGGACAGCTATGAACATCTTTTATCAAGAAAATGTAAAAATTATCAAGGCAAAGACATTATTCACAAGAAATAATTTGCTGTTTTTTGTTTTACCATTGGAATAATGTGTTGGTATTATGTCCAATAACATTGTTTCATTTTAAAAAAAAATAGTTTCAAGATCATAGACAACAAAAGAGTAAATGCAAAATATTATAATCTGTGATATTTTGATAGAGGCCTCCACATAGATAGTAGTATTAAAAATTTTAAAAAGCCTAATTTGACTTGTATTTTTGGAATGAGGATTCTTTCCCAACTGATAATTTCATGCCTTGGAGCTCAGTTATCGTGCTACGCCGGGCACTTGCATAGTTCGGTGAGAAATAATTAATTACTCATTACCAGTAATTAATTTCCAAAAGCCTATTTGACTTGTATTTTTGGAATGAGGATTCCTTTCCAACTCAAAGGTTCATGCCTTGGAGTCCATTTATCGTGCTACGCCGGGCAATTGCATAGTTCGGTGAGAAATAATTAATTACTCATTACCAGTGCATTGTTCGGTGAGAAATAATTAATTACTCATCACCAGTAATTAATTTCCAAAAGCCTAATTTGACTTGTATTTTTGGAATGAGTATTCTTTTCCAACTGATTATTTCATGCTTTGGAGCTTAGTTATCGGTGCTACGCCTGGCACTTGTATAGTTTGGTCGAGAAAATAATTAATTACCCATTATACCCGTTATTTATTTCCAAAAGCCTAATTTGACTTGTATTTTTGGAATGATAATTCTTTCCAACTTCCAATTTCAAGCCTTGGAGCCCAGTTATCATGCTACGCCCGGCACTTGCATAGTTCGGTGAGAATTAATTAATTATTCATTATCATTAATAATTTTTTAAGGCCTAATTTATTTTTGCAATGTGGATAGTTTTTGAACTGATTCTTTCATGGCTTGGAGCCCAGTTATCATTCTAAGTCCGCTACGTTATCGCTAGCTATTATCTAGCTACACTATTGTGTGTAATGAAAATAAATATTTGATTATAGTATACAACGATAATTTCGTCGATTTAGCATTGCAAAGTATTCGCGAACATCATCCTCAATATCTCGATCGTTAGTTGCGATCGTGTCGATGTTTTTTGGGGATTTTTTCCTGGGGTTGGTTGCCTGCGCTTCCACGAATCTGGAATGCGAATCCGTAGTAGATCGAATGTAACTTCAGCGTGGTCGTTTCTCCGGACTTCTCCCTCCATGCATTGGACGGACGGCCGTGGGTGCAACCCGAAACTTGACAATCTCGGTAACGTTCATTCTCTGTTTTTAGGAGTGTTCCGTTCGCGATACACACACGCGTATATTATCGCTGAATTAATTGTTTTTCATGTTTTGGCTGCTAGGACTTTCGTATTTTTAACGCGTATTTCATACTCAAACGAAACTACAGAGACGAGTTTCATCAAGTTTGTTTTCGTAAGTTCCCTCGAATCGATGGGCTGGTTCGTGCGATTGTGTGGAAGTGGAGGAAAAGAATGGTCAGCTGCGTGATTAGTGATTCTAGGTGATTAGCCATATTTTCAATTTCTTCTTCTACAGTTTTTATACTCGTGTTGTCCTAGCCACACCTTTTATAATTTAATATTATTATGACTTTATCAAAAAATACTCCTTGGGCCTATGGGTGGGTAGGCCTAGGCCTTTAATAATAAGTGGGGTTAAAGCTGTCACCATGAGTGGAAAATCTCAGAATTCTGCTTCCCCTTTCGAAGGGGAAGACATTGTGTTAAAGTTAAAAGAAGAACGGAAGGTGGTTGTTAAAGATAGCCGGCCAAGCAAACACAGAGTAGAGCTGCAGACCCTGTACCTGAACAAAATTTCTGAGGACAAGATAATGGAAACACTAAAACATATTCACGGACCAAAATTTACCCTTAAGAACCATTCCTCATACCTAGACCAAGGTTCAAATTTGAAGGATCAATATTGGATAAATCGAGGCAACCTTGTTGTTCAAGGGGGCATTGACTATTCAGCGAAGACTACCCGTTCAGAAAACGATTTCATAAACTTATTTGCTGTTGCCAAACTTGAAGGGTAAGTATTGTAGGCCTATTGTATCTTCATCCTCTGCTATTGACTAGGCCTATTAATCGGTGGCAGGTTTTTCGTCCCTCTTTCATTCCACTATATCCCCCCCTCTGTTTTCATGGTTTCCTCTCTCTCTTGGCCATGACAATTGCACATATTCCCTTTAAAAGTGCTGTGCACAATTGGCATAGCATATAAACGTAGCGCAAGGTAAGCGCAACACAAGGAAAAAGGCGTGCACAATTGTCATAACGGAAGCGTGGCGTAAAGAAACTACAAGGCTGTGCAAAGTTTTAGAAGGCTCGTGGGTCATTCCATGAGAATTCAACCAATTTGGAATTAATTGGTTGCTGACTTATTTGGGATATTTTTCTAAGTTGGCCCATTGATAATTACTTACTAGCAGAAAGTAAAACTTTTTATTTTTTATTTTTTGGTCGAACGGTTTAGAAGTTACGGGCTTTGAAACATCAGGCCGCGTTGCGTAAATGGCAAATTTAGGGGTTTGCGTTAAATCGTGCCATTACTAAAGGGGTGGAGCTATTAGTTTGAAATTTTGTGTGCTGATCACTTTAAGGGCGTGTGTTCACGGAAATCGGCGATGCAGCGTTTATGAATTCGCAATTTGTTTTAACCTACTTGTAGTTTATCAAGGTATTACAAATTTCTTCTTCTTATGTAGAATTTTAAGAGCTTTCTACTGATATCAACGAAAATCATGTATCTTTGACAGTTTGTTCACAACATTGGCACAACTAAACCAATGTGTGGTCAAATTTAGGTTTTTGCAATGTTTTAGAGTCCCATTCTTTTTTTTTAATTGCTGTTTTTAAAACAGTGCATTTATTTAGGCTATTATCCGTCAAATGACGTATTTCGTTTTCCTATATCTCATTTTATAGAAAGACAACTTGATAAAACATGAATTTTGGCCGTCCGTGGGAGCTTGCGGTGCCAGCCACTTGCGGCCGTTAGCGGAACTCGCAGGAGCTCCGAGCGGCCGAATGGTGAGGGGGGTGGGGAGAGGACGGGGAACGGAACACCTGTCTACACTCGTATCGGGTGACTAGCCGGGCGGCTCACATTGAAACAATGAAGTAACTGTTCACCTCGCCGAATAAGTAGATACGATGTGTGCCATGCTGCAATCTGTGTTTGACTTTCCATGAGATGCTTATTGCAATGCTAGAGGGAAGCGTAATAGTTGATGGAACTTGACTGAAATATTTATTTTTAGTGGATACAAAAACTATGTTACAAAGCGGCGTACTATATAAATGTTTTCAACTGTAACAAGGAGAATAGAAAATGCATAATTATATACAGCTAAAGACATGGAGACAGAACTACATCAATAATTATTGTGAATTGGTTTGCACTAAAGTTAACGATTCATGGGGTACGTTTATTTTTTGGAAAATTTT
>JAMZAV010011652.1:0-14895 GCA_024449915.1 Sweltsa coloradensis | reverse complement strand
TGAGGGTTTCGTGTTTTTTCGTGTACTACTGTGGTGGTACTGGTAGGCGATCTTCTGTTAGATATAGGAAGGGGAGGGGGGAGGAAGTTTCTGATGTGTATGATATCATAGGAGTAATTAGATGTTCGGCGCGTTCCTTGCTCTGAAACCATTACTTCTGAATAAAACTTGCCATTGATAATGAAGGGTATCTGTACTCTCCTATCGTATTAGATTTTCAATAATCACTGATCATTCAGAAAGTGGTATTTTTAAAGTTTTTTTTTACCATTTTGACATATTTTAAATTCTAGAAAATTAAATTTATATTTTGTTTATTTTCTATAATTCTACTTTAACAAAATTTAAATTATAATTAGTTGTGACTGAAATTTGTTGAGTAATTTAAAGCCGCGTAAAATGTGCAAGCCTGCCTCCTCTGAAGGGGTTTTCTCCACACACATACTAGAGACAGTAGGTTCGCCATCAGTGACTACTAACTAAAATAAAGATTCATCAATCATGATATCAACGACCAAGGTCATCTCGATAACCTAGGCAAAACAACAAACACTAAATAACAATGGTCGTTATTTTCCTTTCAATGCAATTCTATTAATATTTGGACTTCCTCTCAGGAAGTTCAGTTCCCGTGTTTTAGCCTCAACTCAACTTCCGGTAAATATAAGGTCTTGATATCATCTCGATAACATCGGTGAGAATCCAGGTGTTGTGTCATGTTCACCATAGCTTTTCCTGATTGTCGAGTGATTGCTTTTTCCCTGCCGTGAGCTTCGGTTTAGTTGGAAGCGAATACGATTGTAAACGTGAATAATTTTAACTGTTATCATCGTCCTCGACAATGATATGAACCTCTTCCCGGACCACGAGATATGGGGGCTCGTGGTCTAAAGTAGGAATGTGACACATTTTAAACTGTTCGCTGGTCAGGATGAATCGGGCAAATTATATGAAACGTTACATAGTTGGCAAGAAAACATAAATGGACAGCGACAGTAATAGAGTTTTAATATTTTATTTAAATCAGATAGAATCAATTCACTATTATATGATAAAATATTCTGGAATTTTCAACAAAAACTAAAACCCTGAAAGTCAATTTAATAATTGTTTATTACCTATTTAAAAATAGTTTTTGCAAAAGTGTGACTATAAAGCCCTATATTTCCATTTTCGTGACGATTACGCAAAATTATTGTCAGTCGGGAAAGCTAACAGGATCCGTGCGTGCACTCTATGCAATACTGTTCCGATAGGAAACAAAGATGCTACTTTTTCAAAACTTGAAAACAAAAATAATAATTGGATGAGCGTAGCGAGCGAAGCGAAGATTCCATTTCACTACACTGGAGAAAAAAATCCGGAATGTTTTTTTTTCTTTTTTTTCTTTTTTTTGTATTTTTGTGTGTCTGTGAACACGATTCCGGCTAAACCAATAGTCCAATTGCGATGAAATTTTATGGAGGTCTATGAAATCTCTGAACGAAGAACTGCACGGGGGGGAAAATCGATCGAAAAGTTATTTCTCATGAAAATCGCAATTTTACGATTTTTTTCGATTTTTAAAAACATTCTTCGACGAATAAAACCTACATCCTTAATCCGATTGTAATGATTTTTTCACAGAACTTTAATTTTATGAATTAATATATTCGTGTGAAATTTGAGCGTAATCGAAAACTTATCTATTAAAAAATCGCAATTTTACCCTTTTTTTCGTTTAAAAAAATTACGCTCATCCATCAACGCGGTGGGACTTAAGCGTTTTCCTAGTTTAAATATAATTTAAAATGTATCTATTTGAAATGAAGATGTTTTGTGTAATGTTGTACGTCTGTTTTTGAGAATTTTGTTTATTTATTTACTTATCTTATTTTATCCAATGAATTAACTATTGTTAGCTTATTTTATATTAGTTTAAATGAAGGGAATCAGGCATAACTTTCTCAGGGGACGAGCCATCTCTGATTGTAAAAAAAAAAAGTTTAAAAATTTATATATTTAATTAAAGTTTAACTTCAAATGTTTAACTTAAATTGTAAGATATAATTTATGATAAATATTACATGGTTTTTAAGCATAGGCACACTTTAATGACATTATAATTGGATGAGCGAAGCGAAGACTTCAATTTCACCGACCCCCCAAAAAATTTAGCTCCGTTGTTTTTTTTGTTTTGTTTTGTTTTTTTTTTTGTTTTTTTTCCGTCTGTTTGTTCGCTCTCTACCGGGCAAACGGCATATGCGATCTTGATGAAAATTTGAGGGGACCTTCGTTTTCTCTGAACTTAGAGGTGTATTGTTTTTGGGTACAATCGAAAAAATATTTCTCATGAATATCGTAATTTTACGATTTTTTTCGATTTTTAGTGCGATATTTTCGTGCCATTTGGGCCAATTCTGACCAAACGGGTGGGGCTAACAACGTTCATATTTCACATGGACATTAAGGTAATGGTGATGTATTGCTTTCTAAAAGAAAAGTTGAAAAAGTTAGCCAGAATCGAGAGAAATAAAGCTTTTAATATACGTTTTTTGACTTTTTGTGCGATATTTTCGTGCCATTTGGGCCAATTCTGACCAAACGGGTGGGGCTACAACGTTCATATTATACATGGACATTAAGGTTATGGTTATGTAGTACCTTTTGAAAGAAAAAGTGGAAAAATTCAGCCAGAATCCATAGAAATAAAGCTTTTTAATACAAGTTTTTTCCGGTAAATAATACCAATTGACAAGAATTAAAAGAAACTTGACAACATTCACCTTCAATGCGTAGGCAGCAAAACAAAGCACTTGCAAAAGTAAAGATATCCCACACAAACTAAAACCTTTAAAAAGCTCATCCATCAACGCGGCGGGACTTTAGCGTTTTCCTAGTAATTTCAAACGTACACACAGATTCGATTTGAATACGGTTCGTAAAAGCTTGAATTAAGAATTTTATGTTTAGAGGTTAAGCAATGTTTATTGTATGCCGATTCATGCGATGTATCTAACTTTTCAACTTCAAATAATGTTTACTGGAAAAATGAGTTGAAAACAAACATTATAGAATGTTTGTGCAGGCACACTGGAAATAATTGGATGAGCGAAGCGAAGACTTCAATTTCACTGACCCCCAAAAATTTAGCTCGGGTGTTTTTTTTTTTTTTTTTTTTTTTTTTTGTTTGTTGTTTTTCTGTCTGTTTGTAAACTCTCTACCAGGCAAACGGCATATCCGATCTTGATGAAAATTTGAGGGGACCTTCGAAATCTCTAACTTAGAGGTGTATTTTTTTTGGGTACAATCGAAGAAATATTTCTCATGAATATCGTACTTTTACGATTTTTTTCGATTTTTAGTGCGATATTTTCGTGACATTTGGGCCGATTCTGACCAAACGGGTGGGGTAACAACGTTCATATTATACATGGACATTAAGGTTATGGTGATGTAGTACCTTTTGAAAGAAAAAGTTGAAAAAGTTAGCCGGAATTCATAGAAATAAGCTTTTAATATAAGTTTTTTTGATTTGTATGCGATATTTTCGTGCCATTTGGGCCAATTCTGACCAAACGGGTGGGCTACAACGTTCATATTATACATGGACATTAAGGTTATGGTGATAAAGTACCTTTTGAAAGAAAAAGTTGACAAAGTTACCCAGAATCCACAGAAATAAAGCTTTTAATATAAGTTTTTAACGGTAAATAATAACAAATTGACAAGTAAAAATAGAAACTTGACAACAATCACCTACAATGCGTGGGAAGCAAAACAAAGCAACAAAGCACTCGCAAAAGTTAAGATATCCCACGCAGACTAAAAACTTTAAAAAAAGCTCATCCATCAACGCGGCGGGACTTGAGCGTTTTCCTAGTACATTGAATAATAACCCTTTGAGCCAAATGAACCCCGAAATTGTCAAGATGAAGAGATACATAAACATATTTTATGATACGGGTCAACAATTTACACTGAAATAAATACTCTGTTTTTAATTCATAGCGGTTATTAATAATAATTTATATTAATATATATAAAACACACAATTGTTTTGTTTTTGGATGAGCGAAGCGAAGACTTCAATTTCACTGACCCCCAAAAAATTTAGCTCGGGTGTTTTTTTTTTGTTTGTTTGTTTTTCTGTCTGTTTTTTAACTCTCTACCAGGCAAACGGCATATCCGATCTTGATGAAAATTTGAGGGGACCTTCGAAATCTCTGAACTTAGAGGTGTATTGTTTTTGGGTACAATCGAAGAAATATTTCTCATGAATATCGTACTTTTACGATTTTTTTCGATTTTTAGTGCGATATTTTCGTGACATTTGGGCCGATTCTGACCAAACGGGTGGGGCTAAAACGTTCATATTATACATGGACATTAAGGTTATGGTGATGTAGTACCTTTTGAAAGAAAAAGTTGAAAAAGTTAGCCGGAATTCATAGAAATAAAGCTATTAATATAAGTTTTTTTGATTTTTATGCGATATTTTCGTGCCATTTGGGCCAATTCTGACCAAACGGGTGGGGCTTCAACGTTCATATTATACATGGACATTAAGGTTTTGGTGATAAAGTTCCTTTTGAAAGAAAAAGTTACAAAGTTATCCAGAATTCATAGAAATAAAGCTTTTATTATAAGTTTTTAACGGTAAATAATAACAAATTGACAAGTAACAATAGAAACTTGACAACAATCACCTACAATGCGTGGGCAGCAAAACAAAGCAACAAAGCACTCGCAAAAGTAAAGATATCCCACGCAGTCTAAAAACTTTATAAAAAGCTGATCCATCAACGCGGCGGGACTTTAGCGTTTTCCTAGTATAATAATATAATATTATAATTGATTCATATCAATTGTCAGGGAGTCGAGCCAGAGGTTCTGGGTTCGAATCCCAGACTGGGGAAACTTTTACGATAATTATTGCTATCATTCAATTTTGATTAATTTAGTTAAGGGACGCATCAGCCATTAGGTCATAATGCACGACTGTAGCTCAGGGGATATTAGTAGAAAAGTCCTGGGTCAGAACCAGCCACGCGTAGGGTTGAGGAAAGGAGGGTTCTCACGTCGTGGTTGTAATCGTCTTTGTCATCGTTCGTTTTATTAAAAATGAAACTATATAACAGGTGGTAACGTTGTAAATAAAAATCATTGGACTTTCCACTGTTATTAATATTTTTATTTTAAATGTAATATTTCGAATCCTTTACAGGAGTCTTTATCAAACTAACAATTAAAAAAACCACAACAGACTCTGCTCTGTTTTGTTTTTGTTTTAAACACAGTCTGTTGTGGTTTTTTAATTGTGAGTTTGATAAAGACTCCTGTAAAGGATTCGAAAAATTACATTTAAAATAAAAATATTAATAACAGTGGAAAGTCCAATGATTTTTATTTACATCGTTCGTTTTGTCACTGTCGTCGTCGTCGTCGAGGAGAAGGTCGTCAAGGGAAGGCGGAGGTGTCCCTGACGACGACCGCCAGAGCTCGCCTCCAGTGTAATAAGGGAGTAAAATACTACCCTCCACACTATCCGTTGTTTGCGAGATGGACGCTTCATGCTCTGGGTCAATTCTACCTCAGGCTCAGACGGGGAATAATAAATCAGTTTTCTAAATTTTAATTTTACTTTTTTGATGATTTTTTCTCCCACCCCACCCTTTTTATTTGGTTCATAAAATAATTGCATGCATCCTTTTTTAATTTGTTACCAAATTATTGTGTTATCCCTTACCAAAATTATAAGCAGTCAAAGATGTGCCATAACGTTGTCAAAAGGTTGTTACAGCGCTGAAACATAGTCTAAGATGAGAAGACTAAGTTTTGGATGGTATTAAAACCATTCCCAAATAGTAGTCTAAAGAATCTACCCCTAAACATTACCAAAACATCGCTAAAACATAGTGTAAACATAGTCACACAATTCGCTAAAACATAGTCAAATGATAGTTGAAAGAATCTTCCCCAAAACATTGCCAAATCATTGCTAAAACCACGCTAAAACATTGCATATTCATCGTCTCGCACATTGCAAAAACATAGTGAAATAATAGTTGAAAATATCCATCATTGAAACACCGTGGAAACATCGTGGAAACATAGTCATATAACCAAGTAGTAAAAACATCATCAAAAGGTAGTTTGACAGTAGTATATCCATCTCCAGAACATATTAGTGTAATCATAGCCGAGGACGTCTTCAAAGGGAAGGGATTATTATTCAAAATAATCAGTATTGTGAACTAGTCAAAAGTTTAACTAAAACTATAACTGTGAGTTTAATTCAACATTTTATAATAATATATGGTATTAATAATTTACATTTTAAATTTTTACTGTTGATTTTTAAAAAATTTTCATAGAAATTTCACATTCGAATTTCATATAATTATATAATGAAAGCTGCATTTGACTAGTTCAGTAACCAAGATGGATACTGTTTGTTGATGGTTTGTTGCTGTTGCTGTTCCTGACTTCTTCGAGAGAAAACCTGTGCATTGTATTCCATACGCATATTGGCCCAAATATGTAAGTATTTTTTACTGTTCACTAAGTGCTAAATCATTGTTTTATGCTCAAAACCACTCCCTATGGCCTAGGTGGTGGCATTACACAGCCTCACAGGGGCCCCGGCCAGAAAGCTAGGCCTAGGCCATAGATACTAGTATAACCCCCCCCCCTGGCCTAGGCCCTAGGCTTGATGGTGCCTATGCAGAATTGCGGGCAAGTGTTTGTAAAATGTAAAAATGTAAAATGTTGTATAGCCCAAAGTTTACAAAGATTACAGATGTACGGTGTAGGCCTACCCTAAGTGTACTGTGTAGGGCCTATAGTCTAGGCCTTAGGCTAGGCCTACCCTATTATTGTATTGTATGTATTGTATTGGGGGGGGGGGGGAGCGTAGAGTTAGGCCCTAGGCCTTAGCCTAGGCCGTAGTAGGCGTAGGCCTAGCCTAGGGGATACACAAAAGTTTTATGTGTAAACTATAAATGTTGTAACATAACCAATTTTTAGGCCTACTTTAAATAATTATTCAATAACAAATTTATAAGAAAACATTTATTAAACTCTTCAATGTTCAGTCAAACAATCAATATTAACCAACTACAACAACAACAACAGTGAATTCTTTAGTGTCAAAACAACTGCGAACAATTACGTATCAAAATACCAATTCAAATATTTACGCGTATTTCAACTCGAGTGTTCTTCAGCTTGTAAACCGAACAGTGCTGCATTCTAGCATATCGCCACAGAACCAAATTATCGACCGAACAGTTAGCGACGAGTATTGACCATTGCATGGACCATTGACATTTCAACCAATATAACGAGTGCTGCGATCTATCGTATTAGTTTCACCAACCACCGATAGAGTGCATTGTCGACCTACTACAGTCCTGATAATGGTATATGAAGCATGACACTGCAAAAAATAAAGACAAAGAACTATTTCGTCATAGTATCAGTTTATGGCGAAATTTCAGGATAGATAGATAAATTTCAGACATCTTTGGGACCAGGCACACAAATTCTAAAAATAGACATGCTGTCACGCCTCAGCTAGCAAGAAGCTTCTAGAACAATCGGAGCAGACGCCACAGAATCCATCTAGCCATACACGAGCACAGATGTGCTGAGACGAACGGGAGGGGACGCCATCCGAGAAGACCCAAGACGCCGACAATTACTTAATTAACACATACAATTACCTTCTAAGGAACTTTCACGATTGAGGCAAGACTTGGGACTCGCGGGCGTGCTTCCCACCTGGATTTTGGGGACACGATTTTTGGACTTCTACACCTGGGATTTGGTCTAGGGGACCTAGGCTAGGCCTATAACTCCACTTCAGACAAGCTACAGGTCTACAAAGCACGTAAGCCTAAGGGCGGATATTGGTACGTAATAACGTTTTAACTGAACTATTAATATAATAACGAAAGCCTAAGGGCTATTGGACATTATCAACTGAACTTTTGAAAGAGGAACGGAGGCTTTCATGCCATTTTTATAGGCCCAAAGGACCTGGTAAAAACATTTAGAACTGAACTTTAAGCGAGGCTTTCATGCCATTTAAATAGGCCCAAAGGACCTGATATTAACCTGTATTTCATTGTATAACTTGTTCACTGTATTTCACTGTATTTCACTGTATAATTTGTAACCTATATTCCATTGCATAATTTGTAGGCCTAATTTCACATATCACTAAAAGTGACATTTGATTCCCTTGTAGGCTAAGCCTACCTATAACTTGTACAATTGTCTGATTTTTGAGACACAATTAAATTGTCAACTTAATATTTCATCTCTCATTTATAGGCTATTATTCCTGTTTGATCACTCATCTCCCTTGTATTATTATAAACTTTCTGACAGCTGGTTAGGTCTAGATTGAGCCAGACCTAACAAGCCGTGTTCTACCGACTGCAGCCGAGGCAACCTGTAAGTCTTTTGTATTTTTAATTGTAGTTTTGTATTTATTGTTTTGGTGAAGTGGGTGAGAGATTCATTACAATGTGTTTGCACTAGTAGTTACGCTAAATTATTTGGGAAATAATATAGCTGCTAGGCCTAAGCCTAGGGCCTATAAGAGGCATGTTGGACTTGGACATAACCCTAAAACTGAAATTGGGCCAGCCCAGCAGTGCAATTCTATAAGTTTGTTACCTATGGAGATATCAATCGCTATCCGGCCGGCACGTTAGCATCAATTTTGCGTATCGCCCGAGTCTGTTAAAATATAACGATGTTGTTACGTTAGCGATTAATATAGGGTAACGAGAAAGGAAATGGTGACACTACCCAAACCACTGCTATTAGAACTGTCAATTCGAATTTGTATTATAGGCTACCACAATAAATAGTAATTATGATCATATGGTGCAGGCCTATGTTGCTTTTTATTAAATAAAATAAACATTGGCAGAAGTCTTTAAAAGTGTAAAACATGCACTTATTGCCAATTACAAAGCTTTTTTTTTTTTTTCCTCAACCATGCTTCAACCCAACTCGCCAAATAACCTAGTCTGTGGTAGGAAATGTACAAGTACCTATCTCTCTAAGCGCCACCGCTACTGTAGGCCTACGCTTTATTATGGTTAAGCTATGTTTGGATTTGCACTTCGAATTTGTTTATGAGATTTTGTTTTAAAAAATCAATATAAAATTGTAGTAGGCTAGCCTTGTGGAAATATGTAAACTATGATGGTTGAAAAATGTAGAACAATGCAAATAGGCCTAGCAGAATTTAGGTTATGCAAATGATTAGGTAGGTCTAAGGAAAATGTGGGTTATAAAGTTAGGTTATTGTGTCCATCTACCAAAATATAACTAGAATAGCACACGTACTAAACGCTTATTTAATCAATTGTAGGACTATGCCTACTGGAATATGCCTAATACTTGCATGGAAAATAATTAGGCCTAAACTACCTTCAAGCTAGGCCTACAATGGAAAAAGTACGCCCTAGTTATTCAGAATTTAACATTTTTGGAGATGCAAAATGTTTGTTATGACACTGTTGTTGTTGTTGTTGTTGTCGAGTTTTTAAGGCCACAAGCATACCGGTTGTAGTTTTCACCCGAGATTTCACGGACCAATCCGAGCCAATCCCTTGCCGGCCTTGACCAATCACATAGCCGTATCGACTTCTCACAAAGAAATATTTCGGTGAGAAGTTGTCACTTTTTTCGAACGTGATATCGCAATGTTTCGATATCGATAACCAAACAGAATCGCAGTTGCCACTTCTCACTGGAAATTCAACTCCTGTCAAATTGACTTTGGGAGAGAAACAGAAGAGGGGGGGGGGGGGGTCCAGGCCTCAGCCTAGCTGTCATGCTGCTAAGGCTAGCTCTGAATGAAATGTTTCTTTTCAGATGCCGACCAGTAGCGTTACCAGTTCTTCGAGTAAATATCTTCCGTAGCCAACCACCAAGGTCCCACAATTTGGCGTCGAGTTGAAACGAAGACTTAGGCCTATTTACCGTGCAAAGTGCAAATTTATGCATTCAGAACTTTTACTTGCACGTTGCACCTTTGTTAAATTTTGGCCTATTGCTTTAAAACTGGGCTCAAAAAGTTGAATGTTATTTTAAAATAAATTGCATTTTAATTATCACTTAGGCCTATAGCTTACATTACTTAATTTTACTGGCTACCACCAATTTCATAATGATTTATTTCCCATACCATATCTTAATCCTGGCATTTAGTGTGCTGTAGCCAAATGCAGATACTTGTGATGAAAAATAAAAATGAATCTTTGTTTTGATAGGCCTAGGCCTATAGGCCTAGCCAAAAATTGCATTGGTTGTGTTTGTTACAAATATTCAAAATTTTGTTTTTCCACAAATAACTGCCTCTAGCTATAGTCATTGACTATGTTTCAACTAGGTAATGACTACCTTTTGGCGACTATTTGGAATAGTCGTCAAAGGTAGAGGAACATCGTAAAATAGTCGCCATATAGTCGTCGACTATGTTTCAACTAGGTAATGACTACCTTTTGACGACTATTTGGATATTATTATGAAAGAGCAGGAACATCGTAAAATAGTCGCCATGTAGTCTTCTGAACATATTTAACTAGTAGACATCACATATCTAGTTGTGTATTGGCACTGTGTATTTGTAAGATTAAATGATGTTTTGGATATGTTTCAAAGGGTAGCTTAAACATAGTTTATTGACTAGGTTCTGACTACTAAAATTTTAGTAAGGGATAATACAATATTCTTGAAATATAAGTATTTAAAATATGTACTTAACTATTAGTTCATTGTTGTGTCTGCATCTATGTAAGTAGCTACATTAATTTAGAATTGTCCTACTTTGTAAATCAGTTTTTTAACTGAATAGGATAGACGTTAAATAAAGAAATAAAAAACAATACTAATGTATGGTTGATTGTTTCTCTATACTATGACCAAGTAAGTTATACACAAACTGTGCTTATCAATAGCTGTCAATAGCTGGGTCAGTGGTACGGAAGAGATAAATACCAAAAGGATTTCCTTCAAGTTTATTCCTTTTTCTATTCTACGTTAAAATAAATAAATAAATACATTCGCATCCAGAGTATATCATAACTGATTTTCAGTGGGGGACATGAAATCTAAAGCCGACCAAGCCAACCCTGTAGGCGCCGACACCGTCGACGAGCGAACAAAAACCTAGAAGAGAGCGGCATATTTAGGTTTGGAAAACACCAATCAATCAAGCTGGACACGATTTCCCCCTGTAAGCGACTCTAGAATCATTGGATGAGCGAAGCGAAGACTTCAATTTCACTGACCCCCAAAAAATTTAGCTCGGGTGTTTTTTTTTTTGTTTGTTTTTTGTTTGTTTTTTTGTCTGTTTGTTAACTCTCTACCAGGCAAACGGCATATCCGATCTTGATGAAAATTTGACAGGACCTTCGAAATCTCTGAACTTAGAGGTGTATTGTTTTCGGGTACAATCGAAGAAATATTTCTCATGAATATCGTACTTTTACGATTTTTTTCGATTTTTAGTGCGATATTTTCGTGACATTTGGGTTAATTCTGACCAAACGGGTGGGGCTACAACGTTCATATTATACATGGACATTAAGGTTATGGTGATGTAGTACCTTTTAAAAAGAAAAAGTTAAAAAAGTTAGCCAGAATCCATAGAAATAAAGCTTTTAATATAAGTTTTTTGATTTTTTGTGCGATATTTTCGTGCCATTTGGGCCAATTCTGACCAAACTGGTGGGGCTACAACGTTCATATTACACATGGACATTAAGGTTATGGTGATGTAGTACCTTTTAAAAGAAAAAGTTTAAATAGTTAGCCAAAATCTATAGAAATAAAGCTTTTAATATAAGTTTTTTACGGAAAATAATACCAATTGACAGGTAACAAAAGAAACTTGACAACAATCAGCTACAATGCGTAGGCAGCAAAACAAAGAACTTGCAAAAGTAAAAATATCCCATGCAAACTAAACATTTTTAAAAGCTCATCCATCAACGCGGCGGGACTTTGGCGTTTTTCCTAGTTAGGGATAATTCTAACAAACAATGACAAACACGACCGCGACGTGAGAAATCAGTTTGTCCTCCCACATCCGGTTTTGGCTAGAGTGACACAAATCATCCTAACGTTTAACGAAATAATAATAAAAATCACGGCCACTAGATACCTACAGCTGCTACAGCAGCTCTACATAAGTATCTAGAGGACCATGTCTAAAAATATAATATATCATTTAACCTCTATGGAATTCTTAAGATTTTTTTAAGGTGGCAGTGAGTGTGGACATTGTTACGAAAATAAACATCAGCTTGAATCTGTCTTGCAACACGCAAAGTTTGATCCATTCAAAACTCATCACAATTTGAAATGTTTGCATTAAAGTCTCTTATGAAAAGTGGAGCTCTTGTCAAGAAGGTGGTTCCGGTCAACAAAAGGTGCTTCAACGCTCTCAGGCACACCGGTGTCATCTCGGGGCCTCCGATGTACCCCACGCTGTTCAAGGTAAGACTTGAGTGCTACAGCCGGGTAGGCCTAGGCCTAGGACACAGTTGATACAATATCTAGCGTCCACTCTCGGGCTTCAACGCTCTCAGGCACACCGGTGTCATCTCGGGGCCTCCGATGTACCCCACGCCGTTCAAGGTAAGACTTGAGTGCTACAGCCGGGTAGGCCTAGGCCTAGGACACAGTTGATACAATTTCTGGCGGAGGCCTAGGCCCTTTACTTGCCACATGTTGATAGAAAGTTCGGTTCCCACTCCGTCTTAAGGAATTGTTATTGTTTTAAGAAGTGCAATAGACCTACTCTGATGGGTGAGTAATTTGTCCCCCCGTCTGGGCCCGGGGTAAAAGTTTGGTCCAGAGCATAGCTCTGCTAATTGTAAGTGGCGAGGAACGAGAAAAATTCTATCTCATAAACATCTGTCGTCGTCGGGGATCTCTCCTCTTGACGACTTTCCGTTGACGACGACCATGACAACACGAACCTCCGGTTTTTTCTCTGTGACACGAACGACAACAGAGACGATGATGACCACGACGTGAAAACCCATTTCTTTCTTCCCACTACCGAAGGCTGGTTCTGTCTAGCATGGGCCTTTCATTTCGATATCCCTTTAGGCAAACCTGCTGACAGAATTGCCTAACGCCGGAATCGATCTATGACCTACCTCTTATCTTCTCTATATCTTCACACAAATAGTATAAATCTAACAACCTTTCCTCTTCCAGGTGAAGCTTGCTCACGGGACTATCATTTTCCTTTCCTTAATGGCTGGCCCCTCCTACTTCTTCCTCAACCTGAAGCACTGGGTCAGCTACGAAGGACGTCCTAACAGTGAATAGGCTTCAGGGTGACGTCAACTTGTCTGGCCCCTCCTACTTCTTTCTTTAACCTTAAACACTGGGCTAACTACGAGGGGCGTCCTAACTATGACTAGGCTTTAGTGTGACGTTATGTTTTGGTCATTGCTTGGCCCTTATCTTTTGTTTTTAATAACTAATAAATATTATTGGATTTGTTTTTCCTGAACACTGGTATGTTTATTCTTCAGGAGCCCTACTACAGCCTAGAACCTTTATGAAAATATAATAAGACAGCACCAATTGACTTTGGCGTAGCATTACTATGGTTCGATTAGTTAGGCGTTGCATATGGACATACCAGCATCAAAGACACACCTCATAAGTCACAATTATCTATTTCTGCATATCCTTGACGCAAAGAAACGTCGATGCGATCTAGCGGATAAAGCGGGCAGCTTGTCATGCGTTTGTTTTAGTTCCCAGTGCAAACACCAGCAGCACTGTAGCTATAAAAGACCACGGCCTTCCAGATTAGAGCTATCTTTTGAAGCACATGGCCTACTTGATAATGAAACTGGCCTTTACGGTCTTTGTGGCCATGATAGTGCTACAGTGCTGCTGATTTTTGCGCTTGTAACTAAAACAAACGCAAAAATCTTTTATCTGGATCATCTTTTCGTCGCAGATTGCGTTTCTGTTGCAGATATTTTCTTCATTTTGTATTGGCCTCGTCCTCCTAAATGTTTCCGCTGGTTTTCTCTATCCCTGTGTAGTGATTGTTGCCCTGTCAGTCTCCATAGTCGGCCATTGGATCGTGCTAGCGCTAGTGTTTACAACCGAGAGCTGGTTTTTGTTTGATTACTGTTTGGTTTAGGCACTGCCTCCTAGATGTTCGTCGTGGCTCCTCGTTCCCTGCCTGTCCATGCAACATAGTTCGATTGTTGAAGACAATTCGCACTTTTTTCCCACAGCGCTAGTTACCGTCCCCAAGAGCTTTCTTTTGTTTTCGTTGTTTACATACGATCTGCAATCTGCAAACGATTCAAATGTCATCATGCCAGAGATGAGCTATATTTTTCTTCATAATAGGCAATGGTGCGTGCAAGAAGTTGTAAGATACCGGGATGCCATTATCTAAACAAGTAGGCCATTCTTTGCATGAACTACAGGAAAAGGAAATTGTGCCACCCAGGCCCCCCCCCAGACTCCCCCTTATCACGCGCCACTGCTTTATGGAAAGCATGTGGAAAGTAATATTGTTTAGCTCGTGGCCTAGTCAAGACTAGGGCCCGAGTAGGCTATTTAAGCCTATGGATTTTTAATGTGATTAGGAATAGGAGGCATAGGCCCTATAGATAAAAATAACATGCCTATTAGCCCTTGCCATATATGATCAAACACAAAGTTATCAATATCTACTTTTTGTTTAATTACCAGCATAATATATCGAGACAAATTTGTATATTACTATTCTGCAAACCTTGATAAGTGATGTACGTATACAAATACGATCTAAAACATTCAATTTAGTTGGATTCACAGTAAAATAACAAAGGAGAATGGGGACATTTAATTGGGGTAAAA
>JAMZAV010011651.1:0-58155 GCA_024449915.1 Sweltsa coloradensis | reverse complement strand
TTCGTTAAAATTTAAATTTTATTACAAAACCTCCACCCTTTTCCGAGAAAAAAACCCTCACATCGGAAAACAGGTGGACTAGCCCCATAAAATTATAATCTTGGATCTTTGGGATTACAAAGCCTGGATGGATGATTTTCAACCTGTTGAGCACGTGCGTTTTGTGCACGAAAAAAGTACATGCCTGCCTAGGCTAGGGCCTAGGTAGGCCTAGGCCTAGGTCAAGGATTTTAACATGATAATATTATTTTCAGCTCCGCAAAACCGCATTTGATTTCTTCCAAAAAGAACTCGCACCGCAAGCAGCAGATATTGACAAAAACAACAACTTCCCAGAGCTCAAGGTTAGTTTCACAGGCCTAGGGCCTAGGCCTAGCCCCTAGCCTTATAAGGAATTGTTTGAAAGACTGGTCAACAGGTCTTTCTTTTAATATTTCGCCTAGGGTCCATGGTAGGCCTAGCCCTAAGATGTCGCTTCAAAGTGTTTAGTTTCAACCTGTATTTATTATCTTATGCCTGAGCCTGTTTGTCTAATCTAGCAGTTTCAAGACCTTGGCCCAGCCCAGAGTGTTGATCAAGTTGTAATCTCAAGGTTACATAAATTTGCAATTCATTATGCGATAGGCCCTAGGCTAGGACTAGGCCTACTTTTTGTCGAACCTAACCTCCTGACCTTCAGCGTTGTTGTGGATTTCATCCTACCATTGACCTAGTAGTAGGGTCTAGGCCTAGTCAATGACTGGCTCATGCATTTCCTCTTCAATGTTTTCCTTCTTTCACCCACTAGGTAGGGCCTAGGGCCTACTTTGATTGAAAAATGAAGTCGGGACTGAAGTCAAGTTTCTCTCTGATGTAATAAGAATATCTCTGTAGGAGTTTCCTTTTAATATGTGACTCGGAACTGTTTGCAGACGACACGAACATAATAGGCTAGCTAAAGCCAATGACATAAGCCTATGGGGTGCCGTACGACCATTTTCCCGTGCGTGAGAATGGCCAGATCGCTCGCAGCGCTATCTGCGCTGACAGGAAAATAATACGGCTCACCCGGAAGTCCATTTTCCCGCGCGTGAGAGTGGCTTGTAATGTAACGTAGGCCTACCCCTTCCCCTGACCCCGTGGCACGTGTCTAGGGCAATTATTTTGCAACGAAGATCATCGGGAGGAATGTGTTACAAGATACTTATTCCCTCAATTGGCTGAAGTGGGTGTGTGTGTGCGTGTGTTTGGGATTGAGACACTTGCGTGCCCGGCAAAACCCGTGTGGATGTGGTTGGGATTGAGACACTTGCGTGCCCGGCAAAACCCGTGTGGATGTGGTTGGGATTGAGACACTTGCGTGCCCGGCAAAACACGTGTGGATGTGGTTGGGATTGAGACACTTGCGTGCCCAGTAAAACCCATGTAAATGTTGTTGAGATTGTTTATGTTTGTGTGTGAGAGAGTGTCATACCTCTTACCATAGCTCTAGCAAGGGAACGAACAAGACAGACCGAAAGCAGTTTTCATAAGAACACGGCTATATTTTCTTATAAAAGTAGGCCTACATTGAACAATTTGTTCACAACTTTGGTTCTGCACACAAGAGTAAAACTAATAAACTAAAAAAAAATATATATATAATCTTAAGCCTTACAAGTTTGGCACAAATGAAATAATTACAAGTGCTACAAGATGAAAATAATAATAAAAGTGTGGCTCGTTGGTCTTGTTGTTAGCGTATCTGCTTCCAATGCAGAAGGTCCAGGGTTCGATTCCCGCTAAAGTCAGTAGTTTTTTAACTTCTGATTTGGACTTAAGTCCATCAGTTCGTGTCTTAGGAGTTTGTAAACGGTGACTTTAGAGCCGTCCTAGCAATGAAGCACATAATAAATTATGAGTTGTTCTGATTGGCCTTGTTGATTCTGGCGTTGATTCGCGGGTGTTCGCACTGTCCATACCACTGATTGCTTAATTTTCTATTAAAAATACGAAGTGGCTATTTAACCGTAGTGTAGGGCTAGCCTAACCGTACGCCTTCCTTCGAGTGGACTTAGGTCGTTTTGGTATTAGTTGTTGGAATGAGTCTACCAGTGATCAAACTCTTTTGTCGGAGAATTATAATATAAATGTAATATCTTTGTTTTTATGGATTGGGCTATAATTTATTCAGATTCACAATGAAATTTCATTCTAAAATACTATAACAATCTTGTGATTTGATTCAGTTTTACCTCTGTTAAATAAAAATCTAGTTTCCTAGTTTATTATTGATATTACGGCATAAATTCATTAAACATTTAATGGATGAAGTATTTTTTTAATACAAGGTGTACAAAAAATAAGAATGCCGGACATTTTGGCAACCTTGGATGAGGCCTATACCCTATACAACGGTTTGTTTTGACGCGCGCCTGGGGGCATGTGACGCGGGTGGATGGGGACCTGCTGAGCTGACCGAGCCGGCCGGGCGAGGGTAGACACTCGGTTAGAACATGTGTTGTATTTAGTAAGGGGTTGACATTCTGTGTGGATGGAGTGTTCGCAGATTTGTTCTAGCACAGTGACAGCTCAACAAGTGTTTTATGTACTAATTTAATTAATGTGATAGTGAATAGCATTACAAGGTTTGTCGAGATATGTGAAGAGTACGGATGGCTCAGTGACTTCAGTTAACAAACATGCCTATATAGTTGAAGTGTGGATTTTGTCTTCTTTTAGGTTCTAGTAGTTTTTAAAGTTAGTGATACGTGTGTCATACAAAGAGACGGCAAACATACCGAATAATTATTAGTTTTATAAATAATTACATTGGAAGTGTGGATTTTGTCTACTTTTAGGTTCTAAGTTGTTTTTTAAGTTCGTGATAAATGAGTCATACAAAGAGACGGCAAACATACTGAATAATTCTTAGTTTTATAAATAATTAATGTGTGACGCGTGAGTGTTTAAATGTGGATGTATTGGACAATGATACAGAAATGTGGTTTTCATATAATTCCGTGGGTAAAAATCGTGTTACAAATGTATACACTGTTCTAATCCTTAGGCCTACAATGATAAAGAAATCATTAAAGTCGAATCACTTTTAGTCAAAGAGTCCACAGTACTCCCGTATGCGACTTGAAATCCTTTAGATATATCGTTGTTCTTTACACGTGGAGAGTAACAAAAACTGTTGCCTAGCAGTGTTGAGAGAATGAATGTTAATAATATGCTCGAACCCATCATGGATAGTAATACAATCGAAATTAGCACGCAAATTTTTGATTTTTTCCGATTCGTGACAATATAAGCACTCTGTGTCGGTAGGGCCTATCCATTGATGTACATTCATTACAACTACACCATTTAAGATCACCTTTCCTGCCACTAAACTGTTTTATCCAGGCTTCTTTTTCTTTATTTTTCTTTAGATTTTTCCTCTGTTCACTTTCTGTGTATGAAGGCTCGAAAATGAAGGGAGCTAATCCTAACACCCTGTACATAGAACAAACACTTTTCAACTGACCCGTCCTGTGCCCGATGGTATTGAATGGGCGGGCAGTGAGCGGCCGCATTTACTCGAGTCGATCGGTAGCGAAGCTCTGTAGCCATCCAGCTACGTCACGGTGGTGACGTCACGCACCATACAATTTCCACAATATTGGTCGTACCATGTTTAAATATTGACCGATTTAATTCATTTTTTTTCTAAATTCTTAAAATAAATTTAGGTTTAACATAAGTAAGCAACAAGTCAATGTGATAGTATGGCTTTAAGTGTGATATGACGATTGTTTGAGCAATCGGGGCTGGCGCCATGAGAGGTTGCCCATTTCAGCCGCAAAGGTCAAGTTTGCTGAGCTGTGATTGGTTGAAGACGTTTAGTTGGACGCCGGTTGACCGGCCATCTTGGAGTAAGTTCAGTGCTTGCAGGAGTCTTGTAGGAGGCAGTAGGCCTATTGCCGGAGAGTCTTACGGGAGGCCCATTGAGTTTGGGTGTGTTGGGTTTTGGTTTCGCGGAGAGTCCGCCTAAGTTGTGTATTTCGAGTGATAAATCTCTCTCTAGGGAGGAGAGATTCTAATAGTGAAGTTAAATACGAGTTACATCGTTAACGAGGGCTACCGTGAGGCCTACAAAAATAAGGAAGAGTTATTAGAGCATCACGTTACGTGTGATTAGCAATTGTGTGTCGGTGAAACGCGCGACGGGTTCGGCATATCAGAAGCGTGAAATTCAAGTTGTGTTAGCTTCCTGAAATCCACATTGGGATAGGCATTACGAGTTAAATAACGTGCCAAAGTGAAGTCTAAGGCAAAGTGTTCTGTCTGCCGATAATAAGAAAAGCCAGGTCTAGTAAAAGATCGTTTAGTTTTGTCACAACGGAGAATCGAGCGTCTAGGCCTACCAAGCCAACGAGTTGAGTGAACAGTAAAGTTAAGCGAGCTATGATCAGTAGGCCTAATATTGCAATCATTATACAAGTGACGGGAATAGAATAGCTTTGATAGCTATTTCTATCGTTTATTAAAAAGTTGGGGCGACATTCACCTTTCAATTTGCGAGTGAATTAATAAAATCCCGGATGGGAAGTGAATCTGCGTGTTAAAAGGAGCGATATTTGGCCGACCGTCACTACCAAAGTGAAGTTAGAGCAGGTCATAGTTTATGACAGAGTGGACGGGAATACGGGTCCTAGTAATAAAAGACGTAGAACTGTTTGACGAATATTATTCTACATAATAAATATCTAAAAGTCCCCATTAGAAATATAAAGGCTTCGTTTTATATCGCCGGGAAATAAGATTGCAAAACTTTTTACAATGGCGGATCATGGCGCTCGCATGGCCTTCAAGATGAGAATTCGTGACGTCATAATGAAATGATGAGTCAAGCTGTGATTGGCTATTGATATCGATCAAAAATAGATCGTTTGGATTACGACTATAAATAAAGATGGCGTTGTTTACATATTGCCGGGACATCTGTCAAAGTGCTATCTGACCGTATGAAGGTTTATTTGAACATTTCTTCGAATTATTTGAACAATTTATACTCATTGAGAACTAATTAAGTGAGCTACAGAATTATAACAATTAAATCAAGATAATTAAAGTTCGATTATTTAAAAGCTTCAAAACAAGAAGATCTACGGAAGGATATTATCGTGGTAGGACAAGACCGGATCACAAGAGAATACGACGAGACTGATTGTCATTGCGTGTGGATTGGATTAAGCCGGACTGTTCTTCCAAGGCATATTGGATGGAGGGGATGTCTTAAAGCTGACGAGTGATGAGTATTTTAACAACCTATTTAAAAATTGCCGATCTGTTTAGGCCTAATATCACTAAAATTATCTTCAAGGTCATTTTTCAAAGCTGTCAATCTGACACAACAAATAATAATATTAAAATTGTATGTATTCTCTAAACAGAAATCAGTACTGATTAGGTAGGATACATGTTATGTATTTCTCATATTGAGAAGCATCTACCTTGGAACAGAGAATACAGCCCAATCTATGAAATCGAGACTACATTATTACTTCGTAATTACTGTTTTTACAACTGGTGGTATTTTTTCTATAAATTCCTTTCAGTGGGGTTTCGTCCGAATTGCAGTGGCGTACTCAATTTTGGTGGGATTGGTGAGTCTATGTTTTTGTGTATGATTGATAGAAATTCCCTAGCTTGGTAGAACCATCTCAGCATACACATTAGGTAGAGTAGGTCTAGTTCCTTCTTAGCATATTAGTGACTTGTTTTGTTAGGTTGACAAACGGTGTGAAGAGAACGTTGCTAGTTATAGACAGGGAGCGTAGCTGGGGCCAGTTGTGTTGCATTGGCACCCGTGTGGGGATCGAGAAGGCTTACAGAACTGACAGGAGGGTGGTCCAGTTGTGTTACAGTAGGCTACGGACAAATTAACAACAACAAATCGTCCGTAGCAAAACGAAGATCAGCGGAAATAATCGAAGGTATCCGAATCTTTCGCTGAAGGCCGAACGATACCACCTAACTAGGCCAATAGCTTCAAATATCACAGTGCATTGTGGCGGTAGCGCGTCCGAATTCTATGCGAAAGGTCGGCGGTTCAAATTTTTGTTTGGTCGTTTTTTTTACCATTCTATTTGGGTCCATGTTTTTTCTGCAAATGATTTCACTACATTCGGCCCCGTCGCAAACACAATTCTAGATGATAAAAGCGTTTAAAAAGTGCTAGGCCTAGGCCTATTTTAAGGAAAAGCCTTATCTCTACACCTCGACGTGTAGGTAGGCAGCCTAAAAAGGACTTTTGTTTAAAATAGAAACGTTAAAGGTCTTGGAAGGTTTTTTGTTGTTACTAAAACAGCAAAAAAGGACGACGACAACCGAAAAAGAACGTTTGTTTAAAAAAGCAACGTTAAAGGTCTTGGAAGATTTTTTTGTTACCAAAACAGCAAAAAGGACTACGACATTTAGGCCTAGGCCTACCAAAAAGGATTCGTTTAAAATAGCGATGTAAAAGGTCTTGATGTTTTTTGTTGTTACTACGTAGGCCTAGGCCTAAAGTCTACGGCTAAAATAGCATGCTTAAATTTACCGTAGTACAGTCTACGGTTAAATTGTACAACGTAATTTTTCCGTAGCTACGGTTAAATAGCCACAGCCTTAAAAATATCGATCTTTGGTTGGTTATCGCTCACTCGTCGATTGCGTCGGGGCCTACAGGGTTGGCTTGGTCGCTTTGATTTAAAGTCCTCCACTGAAAATCAGTTACCTATATAACTGAGTGGATAGACTCTTAATACAATTTATTTATTTGTACAGTGGTACCGTACAGTGGTAGAGATAAAGATAAGATGGAAATTGAAATGAATAGGTAAAGCCCTTAAAGCTCTGGAAGAATGGACAGAAAAGAATGCAATGATAGTTAACGAAAAGAAGACCGTGTACGACTACCACACTACGGGACGAAGTGTACCAACATTTTTGCTCAAGTACAGAATAAACCCGTTACAGAAAGAAGATAACCCAGTATACCTAGGTGTAACTATGGATCAAAAAATGACAATGACCAAGCATATTGAAAAAATGCAAGCAGCAGGAAGGAAGCGATTAAACCTGTTAAAAAGAGTTGCAGGTGTTACCTGGGGGGCAACAGAGAACACATTATCTACCACATATAAAACCTATGTGAGACCACTGCTTGAATATGGTAATGCAATCATAACAAAAGCCCCTAAAAATGCACTACAATCTCTAAATAGGGTCCAAAATTCTGCACTCAGAATAGTTACTGGAGGTGTTAAAACCACACCTATAGTAGCTATGGAAGCAAAGGCCAATATTCCACCCCTAGAGGCAGGACAAAATGAAGCTCCAGGGATCCTATATGAAAAACTGGTAAGACTGGATCAGAACTACTGGGATAAAGAACCATGTGAAAAACATAAAACCCATGTAACATTCATAACGAAGGCACGACAAATAAATGAGCATTTAATTGGGAATGAGGCAATTAACAATAGACAAGACCTCCTACCACCAAACATAAATGTTGCATTGTTAGAAATCCCACATACATTGACAATACCTGTCATCGACGGTAAGAAAAACAACCACTCATTGGTTCAACTAAAGAAATTGACACTGGCATACATTCGCCAGAAATACCCAGAAAATGAATGGCTACATCTGTATACAGATGGATCAGCATCCCCAGGGGAAGGAAATGCGGGCGCAGGGATATACAGCCGAGAATTTGAGGCTTCCTACCCAGCTGGTGCTAATGGAAGCAATTATGATGGAGAAATCCGAGCAATAGTTGAAGCACTATTGAAACTATCAAAATTTGAAAACTGGAAAATTGTGATCCTATCCGACTCCAAGACTGCCATTGCAGCCATTGCAAATAGGGAGGAAACAGAACCCGAAATTAGACAATGTAAACTACAAATTCTACGACTCATGAATGATGGGAACAAAATTGTGCTACAATGGATACCGGCCCACTGTGGCATATATGGTAATGAGAAGGCCGACTACCTAGCCAAACAAGGTAGCAAAAAGCAACAAGAAAGTAAAAAACTGTCACATAAATCTCTCAAATCTCACCTGCATGCGTCGACAGACAAAGCAGTCCGTAAGGAATGGCAAGAGAGGGGGCAGAATAAACTGTGGGAAGATTACACTAGAATGAGGCCGACTGGTAAACGTAAGTGCTACAGTAGAAAAATAGAGACAGCTCAATTCCGGCTTCAAACAGGTCACGACCTACTCGGAAAGCACCTCCATAGATTTGGAATTTTTGAATCTAGTGTCTGTCGGATGTGTGGAGCTGGGGAACAAGACAGGAAACATCTTTTTCAATGTACATATATAAAGCTTGAACGCGACAAAATGCCAAATGGCATGGATCGGAGCGAACAGGAGTCCTATCTCTACTGGCTAACTAGAAAACACATGATGACATGAATAATGTCAATTGTTGGCATATGAAAAGAAGATTTATTTATTTATTTATCGACCACGATTTTTCTCTTGTAGAAAAAACTGAAAGAAAATATTCTAAGACCAAAAATTAGTTACTTTGTCTGGGCTGAGTCTTAGACTATTTCTGAATAGGAACAAATAGTTTATAAGTTGGCAACAACAAACATACGTTCAACTGGGATAGAATAAATCGGACTTAGTCATTTAAGGCGAGAGCAACAAATGAAAAATTACAAAGTCCCAAAAGGACAAAAATTTAATTCGGCATGGCTGTAGGACTTAGACGTTTTGCGATCTAAACCGATAGTTAACAACGTGGCAATGTTTGAAAATATTCTAAGTGTTTAGTTGTACGCGCGAGTTTAAAAAGTTCCCAGCACGGGCTCTCTGTATACCATGAGCCGTACGGCGGACCAAGTCACCAAGCTGGGTGCAGGCTGCCTGTACCCAGGGCTCTGAGTTCGCGGGCTAACTGTTACCCTGGGCAGCTGAGATGCAAACACCAAGTGTTGGACTCTGCTGCGTTCCTAAGGTTCGTAACAACTGTAGCGGACGGGGTCTTCCTCCAGTGTCAGAAGCCGACTTGACGGTGCGGCTGGGCCGCGCGAACTGAATCTCCGGCTCGCCGGGCCAGCAGTATAAACCCCCCAGTCTGACACGGACAGGCTAGGGGCCGGGGAGTGGGGGTGCGCGCATGCGCAGTACGATGCCTCTGTCGGCTGCTGGGAAAAAGTACCTCAGCAGGCCGCTAGGCGGTGCCACCTCGCGCTTCCGTGGGGTTGCTATTGCCAACTTGTACATTACCAAATTCCCCTAGCTGGGGCTAAAACTAAACAAGGGTAGGCCTACATTGTACGATTCGCTTAATAATATTGTCCTACATGACAACAGTGACAGCTTATTGCATACCTAAAAATAAATTGAACTACTCCCCAGTAGCCAAACTCGTTGGTCTTGCTGTTAGCATATCTGCTTCCAATGCAGAAGGTCCAGGGTTCGATTCCCGCGAAAGTCAGAAGTTTTTTAACTTCTGATTTGGACTTGAGTCCATCAGTTCGTATCTTAGGAGTTTGTAAACGGTGATTTAGAGCCGTCCTAGCAACGAAGCACATAATAAATTATGAGTTGTTCTGAATCGGCCTTGTTGATTCTCGGGTGTTCGCACTGTCCATACCACTGATTGCTATATTTCCTATTAAAAATATCGATCTATGGTAGGTTATCGCTCACTCGTCGATTGCGTCGGGGCCTACAGGGTAGGTTTAGTCGCTTTGATTTAGGCCTACTGTCCCCCACTGAAAATCAGTTATATAACTGAGTGAGTAGACTCTAAATACAATTTATTTATTTTATTTATTTAGTTACCTTAAAAGATACTAGGTACTACATAATGTAGCTCCCTTCTGAGCTACTGTCTGGTAACATTCTACAATTTAAAGAATACTTGACATACAACGACATACAATGACAATACAAAAAATTGTTAAAAATGAGCGGGCTTACCTTAAATCAATGATTACAATGTCAAGGTGATTAAACAATTACCACAATTTAACAGTAAAAATGATGCAGGGGGGCTAGGACGACCTTTGGCACTTAACAAGCACTTGAGCGTGGCGGGGAATGCCACCGCCGCCTAGATGTGACCAACTTGTTGCACAATGCGCGCCCAATTAAAACAGTGACGATCTGCCCAGGTCGTTAGAGGCTGGATCGCTCGCAGCGCTATCTGCGCTGACGGGAAAATAATACGGCTCCCCATATCAACTCTAGGCTAGCCCTAGGCCTATAACAAGAATCTGAAATCAAAATTGCTAATGCCACAGAACGGTTCAACGATAATGAACTGCTATTAAATGAAAACAGATCTATAATTTGTTGAATTTCACAAAGACCCACTGGTAGAAATAAAAACAGTAGGCTATACAATAGTAGGCCTACAATTAATACCTTGAATCAAAGTAGGCCTAGGGTCTTCAACAAATTTTGTGGGACTAATAATAGATAATATAAACTCAATTGGCACAAACACATCAATGTGCTAATTAAAAATCTAAACTCTGGCTACCGGTACTTTGCAATCAAATCAATCAAGTCTGTAGCAAGCATTGCAACAACCATATCATGGATGACAACAGTCACAACAAATAGCAATTTCATAACTAGGTGTGTCTTGTGTTCTCGATAGCTCAATTGGTAGAGCTATGGCGCTTTAAGCCAGAGGTTCTGGGTTCGATCCCCAGTCGGGGCATACTTTTATGTCAATTAGGCCTACTATCATTCACTAGTATGTATTATTATTATTACTACTAGGAAAACGCCAAAGTCGTCGTTAACGAGTGAGTGAGCCATGTGTTGAGTACCCGGTAACATTCCTTTTCTTCCCCCTACCTTAGGCCTCCCTAGCCTAGCCTATTATAGGCTAGAGTGGCGCATTATGGCCTTACAGTTGACGCGCCCTTATACCAACTAAACTTACAAACCCTATTATTTATACCAATAATTATCAAACTTAAATGCAAATGTTCCCGAGTACTCAACACATGACTCGCTCACTCGTCTAACAACGACTTTGGCGTTTCCCTAGTCTAGTTGGCTAAGACTCCCTTATACCCGAAATGTGGGAGACCTGGGTTCAATCCCCTGGTCGGGAAAGATTTAGTAATTTCTAGATTATATTTAAAAACTTATTAATTAATCATCTTTTGAAATGCATATAACGCAGTGTAGTCTATCATCTGTGACAATACTAGGCTACTGAAAACATAGCCAGTACAAAATACGTGAAAATATTGCAAGGTTTATTCAATCTCCCAGCTCTATTGTTGGGGGTACCTTGAGCGTGCAAGATTCGATAAACCTGGGGCACGGCATTCACAGCCAGGCAAATAACAAACAATTTTTTTTTTCAAAAATAAAACCATTGTCGTTAAAAATATAATTCCTACGTAGGCCTACATTGGCAGTCTATTTTTCAATTTGGGCCTTCAAAGTCCAACTCGCTACCTTCCCGTGGTTTGGCCTGTAAGTAGGGTAGAAGTGTATTCCCCAAAACTAAGGGCGAGCTCTGGCCGGTTGGGGTGCGTGTTGCAGAGAGATCTAGCGCAACTTTTTATCACACCTTTCTTCATTCACACAGCCTTACTCATATTTATTTTCTTCTTTAACTTTTTTCTTCTCCATACTTGCCGGCCCTCTCTGCAACGAGCACTCCTCCGTTCCCACCCAGTTAAACCCATCCTATCCAACATCCTCACTCCTTCCCATTAACCCCCCACGTCTTCCCTTACATTCCTCCCTTTGGAGGGAAGAAAACATGGTGGTAATCCACAATTATGGGAAAAGAAAATTTGGTAGATTCCAATACACTTGAAATGGACACTGAAACTCTACTGTTGAGTGCCCTAAAACAACATTAACTAACTAACTAACTAACTATTTTTCAATTTATTATTTCTTTTAGGTTTAAATCACAATGGATCTAGCTGATTTTGTTAGTAGTTCTCAGTAAACTCGTACCGGATGTCTGTTTAAAATTTCAGCGCAATCTGTTCAGTGATTTGGCTGATTTTCGATGTACACACATACATAGACAGACCCACAGACTCACAGAAGCGCCGTTTGAGTTGAATGGAGTCACTCAGTCGCTTCGCTCCCTCGTTTAATTGTTACCTCGGAGGTGCACTAAAAAGATTTTATTCTATTCTCACCAAAGTTCTGCACATGCGCCGGTATAGGCCTATATGACTATGCTATGAGGCACGTATCAACAGTAGGGTCATTGTGGGGTCTAGCACATGCGGGGATGTTTATTTTTTGTTTAGTCTAAGGGTAGGTAATAGCAGTCTGCCTAATTGTGAATAATGTAGGTTACAGTTTTTAACTGCTTGGTTTTGTCTTGCAGTCATTTTTCCGCAAGCTTGGCGACATGGGCATGCTCGGAGTAACTGTCAAAAGCGAGTTTGGTGGCTCTGACCTTGGATACTTAAACCACTGCGTCATCTACGAAGAGATGTCGAGAGCAAGCGGGTCGATTGCGCTGAGCTATGGTGCTCACTCTAACTTGTGCGTCAACCAGATTCACAACAACGGGACACAGGAGCAGAAACAGAAGTACCTTCCCAAGGTAAGGTAGGCCTACCTGTGACTGACATGACTGGTGTTTTGAATGATGGCCGGGTGATGTCAGAATGATGACTTGAATTTTATTTTTTATAGCCTATAGGCTTTATTTAGTAAATTTTAGTAAGCCAATTGGGAATTTTTGATAGCCTACCTGTTTCAATAATTGATTACCTATCTCTTTCAATTCTCAAGGCTTTGGCCATTATTTAACAACACCATTTTTAAATATAGTAGGCTCAGTGTTCTCCCCAGGAAAAAAAGTTCAATGGTTATTCTAAAAACATTGCCGGGTACTGTGTTCACATGGTAAGGACAAATGTGGTGGTCCGGGAGCTTGCCCCCGGAAAATTTTTGAGATCCTAGATTCGATTTGAAGAGTTTTAGTGGTTTTTGAAGCCCTCTTATTTTAGTTGGTTTTGGAAAGAGCATTTCTTCTAATGGAAATTATAGCCTATGCCTACATTATTTCTCCAAAGTATGTATGCTATGCAAATTACTGTAGTCCTATTGCTACAATTATTAGTAGACCTACAACTAAAAAATGTGTTGTAGGCCCAAATAGGCCTTTATTAAGTAATGATGTTATCTAGGATTTGTAGTAGGCCTATAGGTTTTCAATACTAGGCCCTACAACTTGAAACATTGTTGTGGCCTAACTTATTTGATGACTGTTTTCATTAATTTAAAATTATTTATCCTAACAATCAATAATAATAATAATAATATTTATTGGTCTATAAATTTGATCATACAGTGATATTTAGACAGGTCAGGAAATACATGCTATCAAAATACACACAATGCTTTAAGATAAAAAACATGATAAAAAAACAAAAATATGAATAGGCCTATATAGACTATAAAACTCTCTTCATTAAAATCAAATAGCTTTTGCTGCCAACCCGGCACCAGTCGCACCACCACCAAAAACAGAAACTAAATTTTTTCAGTGTTTTTGAAAAGTGTTTGGGCAAATTTCATTGTGTTACATAGTATTGTAATACACACGCCCAACTAAAATAAAATTGAAAAAAAAATTGAAATTTTTTTGAATTTTTTCTTTTGGGGGGGGGTCGATCTATGCCGGGCGGCATTGAATTTTTGCCGGGCGAGCCGCCCGGCTAATCGGCTCTGGGGAGAACACTGGTAGGCTTATGCCTAACAAACCAATAACAGCCTAGGGCCTAATTATCCCTAGGCAGTGGCATTCGCAGGAATTTATTTTGGGAGGGGCTTGGAAGAACAACTCAATGGTATGCCCCCACATAAGCGCCACGAACATTTTTTTTTAATGTAGCCCTATGTATTTTTAAGTGGTTTTTATGTGTTTTAGAAGAAGTTAGAAAATCAATACCTAACTTTCATTGCAATTTTGGTGGTTTTGAGACTTTGGGTTCTAAAACACCATGAACCAAAAATAACCAAAAACCGTCATTCCAAATTTTGGGTTACGCTGTTACGGTTAAGTTTTTGGTTTGGGAAAAATATTGTTTTTTCTGTTTTTGTTTTGAACCGGTTTGATGCCCTGTAATTAACTTCTTTCCACCCAGCATTTCTCTAATCTAGTGATATCCGTGTTTCTTACTCTGTCCCTTCTCGTCTTGCCCACTGTGCTCCGCAGAAATCTCATCCCTGCCGGACTGCAGCCGGCATCTGGCTCTCCTTCTCCTCTCTAGCTCCATAAGTCCATGTTTTTGCTGTGATGTAGCCTAGGCTCTAAGGACCCGGATGAAATAGTTCTTAGTGCCATCTGACCTGATGCGTTTTTTACTAATTTTCTAAATAAATCATTCTAGGCCTACATGCTATAGGTAAAGACAGAGACAATGTCTGAATTAATAAAAAAAATATGAAATTTAATTTTGTGTAGCCTAGCCTCGATTTGTACAGGCCTTCATGGAGTAGTAGGTAGGTACCCTAAGGACTGTACCCCAAGGCTACTTTAGGTTAGATGGGTATGCGCACGGAAGCTGGTGGACATCTGGTGGGCAATCCCCACTTCCTGAGCTCTCTTTCACTGCAGTTCGGACTGTGTAAGGCATTTTATAATGCGGCTATTATAATCATAAATTCTTAGCTAGGTTACCCGACTCGAAATAGCGCTATTTATACTATGACGTATTTCGGGTTACCAGATCCGAGAGGGTCTGGTTCACCAATCCATATTTAACTATCCATATTATCCAATGGATAGTACTCGTATCTAATTTAGCGATGTGTCTGTGTGTGTCATTGTAATACGATAAAAGTGACTGACTGTTTCCAGCTTGTTCCGGCGATCACATCGAGCGCTGGCGATGTTACCGAGCCCGAGCGGGGGTCCGATGTCTGTCCATGACACTCAAGCACGAGAAGAATGGTGGACTACTACCCTTCTCAACGTCAACAAGTTCTGGATCACTAACTTCTGCGACGCAGACACCACTCATAGTATGTACATATAATTTTTATTGCATAGGCCATGTGGTTTGTAAGTGGAGGAGTAAGTAGGCCTAGTAGGATTGCGGTTTGATATGAGTATCAATATCTCTGCTTCCAATGCAGAAGGTCATGGGTTTGATTCCGCTATAGAACAGAGGTTTTTTTAACCTCTGATTGACTTCAGTCCATCGGTTTCTTGCCTCTTGGCTTAAGGAATTTGTTACGTGACTTATTGGAGCCGTCCTAGCAACGAGCCACAATAATAATTCCAAGTTGTCCTGAATCGAATCTTGTTGATTCTGGCGTTGATCCGCGATGTTTCGCACTGTCCATACGCACTGATTGCTATTTTCCGAGTAAAAAATGTTATTGATCTTTGGTTGGTTATCGCTCCTATTCGATTGCGTCGGGGCATACAGGGTTGGCTTGGTCGCTATGGTTTAACTGAGACTGAGAGTTAAACGACGTGAGTGGGTGACTCTAAGTCTAAATACAAATTTATATATTTATTTATTTAATTGCCATGGATGTGCAAATCATCGATTATCGATCAATAAATATCGTATTTTTACCTCGTTCCGATAATCGAAATCAAAATTAGGCATATATTTCTCGCATACGAGGTGGCTGCAGACCTTTTGCTAGTGCATCTCGTTTGTTCCTTCTTTGGTACTCACAGCAGCTAGAAGCCGGTTTTTCCACACTAGCGAATAGCGATGTCTTTCTTGTGCGCAGTTTGAGCCCATCAGTACCCCTCGACAGCCCACATAGCCGACAACTGCTTATAGTGAGGGAGCGTGCTAAGTAGTCACGTCTACAAGCGCTACCCTTGTATCTTATTCTTGGAACTGTTGTACTCTCGGAGTTGGCCTCGGGGTGGGGGGTTTGGTTCCGTGCATCTTGTTAGATGGTAGTGAGGCCAGGCCGCCAAAACTGCGGTCGCCAGGTCGCCAAAAATCTAAGCGTAGGCAACCATCTAATGTTATTTTTGTGCTACCTCATGTAGCACAAATATTGGCCCTTACTACTGTTTTAAAGATTTTAGACAGTTACGTTCGTAGCAGTCGTTTTTTGGGTTGTGCAGAGCGGGGAACCCGACTACTGTCCCCTCCTACTGAACGCCAGACTCCCGGTCGTACACAAGGCAGGCAGTCCGGCACAGACGACGACGCAACGTTGCAAAATACCTCGTTCCAATGAGTACAGCGGCAGAATGCATTCACGGGCTCCGCCGGAAACGACTGCGTAATATTGCCGCGTATCACGGGTTCCGCGGAATGACCACGAACTACCTGTGCATTACATTAAAAAAAGTTTTTCTTGAAATTGATTCCTAGGTCACAATGATCGATTTGCAATTTTTTTTATGATGTCACTCTAGTTTAAAGACTCAGTGTTTTTTGTTCCGTTTGTGTGTGTTTAGTCTTCAAGTTCTCTTGTGAGTTTATCTTTGGTGTTATGGTCATATTGCAGTATTGTAGTAAACAAGACTCTTTTTCTTGTTTGTTAAAAAAAGTGTTGTTCCGTCTACAGCTATGAGTTTGAGTCCAGTCGAGATCTAGACCTAGAATCAAGTGAGGTTTGGACTCTGACTTGTAACTTTATATTGAATTGGCGGATGCCATGAAATATTATTAAACGAGAAGACCTAAGTGTGTCTGGCCTACTAACATTAGGTAATTTTTGAGGCCTGGTAATGGCTATTGACCTTGAGCATACGTACTTACGATTGTGGCAATCGGCAAAAGGGGCGAGTGTTACTGCCAGCATCATTTGCACTCGATGAAATTTTCCTACACTGCGGTTCAATTCGTTGTGCTTCAATCTAACGCATTGCGTGTGTTTAGATCTCTCAGTGGATGAATTTCACGAATAAGGCGATTATTGTCTAGACCCCCTGAGCCTATTGTAGCCGGTATTCATCTATCTAAATGTTGAAAAAAAATCTAAAACCTCCTTTACTCATTTAGCACCCTGGTGTAATTCAACAGATTCAAATAAAAATATAACACAATTACTTTTGTATATTTGTCCAAGTTTCTCAAAATTTCAATCTTCCTCTCAGGTTTTGCTAGAGAATCCGAACCTTCCAAGTTCGTCTCACGGGATATCGTCGTTCATCGTCGAGCGTGGAATGGAGGGTTCTCACTGCACAGAAACTGGACAAACTCGGAATCCGAGGGTCGAGCACAGTCCGAGCTGGTGTTTGAGATGCCAAGGGTTCCCGGCTCGCCGCTGGGGGGCACAACCAAAGCACCCAAGAACCAGTGTCGGAGCAGAGTGAACAGGGGGCCTACGTCCTGATGACGCTGGAGCTGGACTTCGAGAGACTCTACTGGCTGCCGGACCGGTCGGGTAGTCGTATTCAATAGATATTTGTCTTTATTCTGTTGTCAAATATAGGCATATATAGTTAGGCTACATATACATATTCACAATATGAATGAATTGAATGCACCTGATCACTGGGGAATTGCATATATTTTCCTAATTAAAAATATCGATCTTTGGTGGTTATCGCTCACGGCGTCGATTGCGTCGGGGCCTACAGGGTTGGCTTGGTTTGCTTTTGGATTTACTGTCCCCCACTGAAATCAGTTATAACTGGTAGTTTAGACTCTAAATACAATTTATTTATTTTATTATTTATTATTTATAATGTGTTTTTTTGACACAATAATAAATAATTTTACAGCAGGTTAGTCCGTTTTTACGGATTTAATCCGTTTTAACTGATTTTGGGGTGCCAAAACGGATACCCGGATTTTTAGTCCAATTTACGGATTTAAAAAACAAAAAAAAAATTTTTTTTTTTACGTTATTACGCGCGTTTTTAACTAGGCTGGTCAAAAAATCTATATTTCCATGCGATATTTATAAGTGGTGAATCTTTTCGATGTATAAAATATCAAATTACACAAAAATGTAAAATTTCGGAATTTTGGGTGGAGGTGCCGGGGTAGGTTAGTCTAGATTTAAATTAACCTGCTGGTGCATATGGTGGAGGTGCCGGGTCATAACACGCGGTTGTGAGATCGTAAATAGGATTTATGGTGATACCTTATCTTCTATCAACCCTATTTTTGCGCTCGAATCATTTTTTTCGATTGATTCGGGCCTACAGGTTGGCTGGTCGCTTGATTTACTGTGTCCCCACTGAAAATCAGTTATATAACTGAGTGGGTAGACTCTTTATAACAGTTTTTTATAAATTTATTTATTAAAAATAGGCCTACCTACTCTATAAAAAATTATATATCAATTTTTTACAACAATTACCTTATGTATATCGATTCGTGAAATTGGTACATTTTAGGGCGATTTTAAGGATTTTTTAAGGATTTTGGGTGTTTTCATTTAAGGATTTCTAAGGATTTTTTGATACTGCTCAAACGAGGATTTTTTATTTTTCTGTGGCAACCCTGATTTACCTCCATAAACATCAGTATTTGTTCCTTAAAAGGGGAATGGCCAAAAAACATACTTGGGCTAGTCATTGTTTGTGTCTGCATTTATGTGTAATTATTTAGCATTTAGTTGTTATTGTCCTCCTTTATAATCAGTTTTTTTATAATGAAATAGGATACGTTAAGTAAGTAGGCTAAATTAAATGATATAGCCTAATGGTTTGTCTGCAGAAATATTAGCATAGGCCTTTTCACTACCCCCCTTCTCGATTGTTTTTTAGTTTTTAAATATGTATTGGTCCTCACCATGCTGAGTGGACAACAGACCACAAATTGATTGAAATAGCCTACCTACTACGTTTTTTATGCTTGGCTATCTAAATAGTTGATGATGAAATGATAATAATATTCTTTATGCAATATTTTGTCACATAACGTCTACTTTTATGTTTAACAGGATTATGCGAAGCCTGCTGTGATGTCGCATTTACTACGTCCATGACGCTAAAACAGTTTGGTGAAAGAATCGGTGAATTTCAGTCTTGATGCAAGTAAGTGAGCTTTTCTAGCTTTGTGGGGGGGGACACAGGACTTCTTTTGTCAAATTGTGTACAATTTTATGTAATGTTAATCTTTTGGAGGATATGCAACTGCACTCCATTTTTTTTAAAAAATTTTTTCAGTTGTGTCCGTATCTCTAGTATCGAGTTCAATTTTGGGTAGGCCTACTTAGATCGTTAAATCGAGTAAGCTATTATTACCCTCGTAAAATAACTAATTTTATTCATTAATTATGTTAGCCGTCCTATGCCAAATAGGTACTGAACGTCACGACAAGAACTAAATACCTTTGACTCAAAACAAAACAGTGTTCTGTTCAGTTTTACTTTTTATAACTGAATAGGAATAGACATTAAAGAAAAAAGATAGTTTTATATGCCACTAAGTAGGGCCTACTGTACAACTGTTTTTTTTCTTCTCAAAAAAATTTTGCGTGTTCCAACAAGTCAATATCCACTCTTTCACCTTTCAGGAGTGGTTTTTGTAAACAATTTATTACAGATTATTTAACTTGTGGGCCTATAAAACTAGAATGTAGCCTACATTTAAATTCCGAAGATGGACTTCATTATGAAGAGTTCAATTTTCAAGGTAAAAAAAAAATTAAACAAAAGTTTTTGAAATTTTCTTTTTGTTGATTTTTGGGGGTTTTACATCATAGTGCGCGGAACTAATATTTACGGCCGTACTCTAGAAAAGGTAAAAGTGTTATTTGTTGTACCAATTAGTATATTAAAAAAAATTTTTTTTGTGTCAACAAACAGTTAAGCATCCCCTTTTGTTTTCCTTCTCTCTCCCAGTGCAAGATGGCCGATATGTACACAACTCTGAGCGCAGATGTCGCAGCTATTTGTACAAAGCGTTGCACAGAGCGTGCTACAAGGAAGGCTAACGGCAAGGATATGTGTCTGGGGTTATCCTCTACGTGCAGAGAAAGCAACACTGCATGGCTCTGGATGCGATTCAGTTCCTCGGTAAGTGAAAATGCATTAGATTAATACAAACTGCCATCTTGATCAGTGATTGTCGAATCAAACTTCAGTCTAGGTACCGTAGTTGGAAGTGTTCTCATTGTGCTCTCATACACTTGCACAGCTTTAGGGGGAATTTAGGCCTATAGGATTTTTTTTATACGCAAAGCTTCTGGTTTTTGCCCGCAATCAAGAGCGTTGTTACTGCTGAGACTTGAAACAGAAGTAACTTTAACGTAAAATCATAACAATGTCGACAAAAGCCTCGCGCAGTTACTTCCATGTCTCCTTTCTCTCACCACTGATACTAGCCAATAGGCCATACCATAACTCCTAGTTTGTTTGTATTAAATAAGGTACTTGTTCATTAACGGGCCTCCACTCCATTTTTTGTAATTGGTCCCACATCGTCCGTTTTTTTTACTTATTTCTGTTTACAAATAAATAATACAACTTGCGAGTATTTAATATGACCTTGACAGTGGAACTTACTCACCTGTTCAACGTGACTCGTGCGAGTGCAGTCCTTGGAAAACGCGTGGCCTACATGAGAGCAGTCGGCGCCGTGCAGCTGACATTGAGTTTCACCTGTACACCAAATGACCTTCAAAACCTTTTACGTTCGCTATTTTAAACGAAAGTCTTTTTCATTGACAGTCCTTAATATTTTAAAATGCGACGTTAAGTTTAGGTAGTGGAGAGATGTTTAGCGTGCCCCGTGTCACCCTGGCGCAAGTGTAGCCGTAAAGGGATGTTTTTTTGGGCTTTGTTCAATAATTGTTCTTTCCGTGACCTACTGAAACTCAGATGGAGTAGATGTTAGCCTAGTAGTTATGTTGTCTAATGAAATGTTTTTAGTGAATTTTTACATTTTTTGGAGGGGGTCCCGTTAATGAACAAGACCATTAATAATAATCTTGTTCCAGTAATTACTGTCCCAATCCTTTTCACCTAGCTAATTTGTGCTGTAATTCAGTTTTAATCTGAAATATTTTTGTACATGGCAAATCTATTGCTTTTAATCTTTTTAACTGTGTCTTATGGTCCATACTGATACTAATAAGTAATATTGTTCACTTTACATTACATTGTAAAAAAGTACTTCTTTTTAATTTCTGTTCATTTTAAATGCACACAAAAATGTTTAATACAATATTACAATAATCTTAAATGTATGTAGTAAGTATGTAGTATTTGAATTGTATGGTACTTACTACTTAGGTGTTTATCACAAATTGAATCACCCACCAATATTATCTAACCACTACTACATGTGATTTCCCAGTGGCAAACGGCTCATCAAACGACTCCCCCGACCGGATCTCGCATAACCGTTCCGAGACCGCAAAGCTCTACGATATCTGAGCTGGTACTAGCGAAGTGAGACGTCTTGTCATCCGGTCCGAGCTCTGAACAAGAGTATACGGAGTAACCGGTCATCAGCGGGATTGTCGGTTCTACATACGTAGGTAGGGCTGTACGCACTCCTAGACATTAGCCAGATCGTAAGTTTTCACTTTAATCATCAACCCCAACGTACTATTTCTTCCAACGCCTTAAAACTATTTTGTTTCAATATTGTTTTTGACATTTTTATACAGTGCCTTAGACATTTATTTATACCGTAACTAGACCTTGTTTATATAATTGCTTTCTACGCTTTTAAGAAAGCAGGTGAACTGCGTGGTAAAATTGTCTTTAAACAGACACGTTGTTTAGTACAAAAGTTTTTTTGAACCATGCGTTCCGCCCGTATCGAACTGGGATAAAATGAATGGGTTCTAAGATCTCTATCTGAAGTTTTTTAACTACCGTAACCGCGTACCGTTATGACAAATAAATTTTTTTCTTTATTCAGAGTCGTTTGTTTTTAACATTATTTCCATGTAGTCTCGGACTAAAATGCTAGCAAAGATCCTTTTCTTAATTTGTTCACAATAACTGTTTTTCTTTGGCAGTTTTTAAGTATTGTTTTTTAGCCAGTGCATCTTCGTGTAGGTCTTGTAAAAATGTAGCCTATCTGCATCTTGTATTAGATTTATTTAGGTGTCCTCCTTTTTGTAAATCATGTTTATAACTGGGGGAATAGGATAGACGTTAAATAAATAAATAATAAATAAAACAACTGTTATCAGATACATAGGCCCTACTATGAGGTCTTCTATCTCTACGCTAGTTCCAGTACATTACGTTGAAGTTTGATATCAGTGAATACAAACTATTTTCTCCTGTACAAAGTTGGTATCTAAAGCTAGTCCTGTGATATTAGCTCTACGCAATCGTCTCGGGTAATAATACAACAGGGTTGTTAGTAGAACCTTACCACATATGCCTTGCTTGGCTGTTAAATTATATTTACATTTAAGTGTTGTGTAAACGTTAACGCTTATTTTTTTTTTAATAAACCCGTGTTTTTTTAAAGTCTATTACTTAATCTTTATCTGTTGATTTATTTTGGTGCTGGAGTTTATCTTATTGTTACTTATTAATGCATGATCATTATTAAGTTCTAATCTTAGGATTCTATCAGTGTGCCATACAGATTCCACAAACGTTAACCTTTCGATACAATATACTTAAACAACTGGCTTCTGTTTGATTGAGATTATCTGTTTGCCTACAATAAACAAACACTTTGGTGTGGGTCAGGGTCCCACTAGATACTTATTCTAAGCTGCTAAGCTGGGTCTTCTCACCTGATGTAAACAAACCGCCATCTTAATATCCCTGCGTTTTTTTAAAAATATCTGGAGCGCTCCTGTGAGGGGGGTACCGAACGACGCTCTGTAAATATTATCCTTAGCAGAATGTGATATGTTTTTGTTTTGGTTTTGACAGATCATGGACAGCAAAGATTGGTCATTGTGGATTATTATCAATATTATCATTGATATTTAGGCCTACCTTTGTGTCTAAAATGTAGTTACACTCCAGCGATAAAAAGATTTATGTGCATAAGCCTAGGCTAGGCCCTCGTCTTTGTGTGGGTTTTTTCATAGACAATGCCTAGACCTTGTAATGTCGTCGTAGCCTAGGCTTAGGTCTCGCTTCTTAGGGCCTAGGGCTTGGCCCTAGAAATATCAGATTCAAGTTTTCACGTTTGCCTCAGGACTTTGTGGTTTATAGGCTACATGGTGGCAGTAGGCCTATGTCTTGGACTCATCTTTATCTTACCCACCACATCATCAAGTCGCTTAGGCATTCTGCCTTAAAAAAACCCCCCGGTTTAAAAATCTGGACAGTTTTGCCTCGGGTCCTAATATCCATTAAGCAAATAAAAATTGACATATGAAGTTGAAGATATGAAAATTATTTACATCATAATGTTACCTGCCAACTAAGAATCAAAGATTATCAGGTGGTATCCTATTTATGTATTTATTGCATTCAAATGTACAACCGACTTTTGATATTGACGTCCTATCTGCAGTCTCTGCTAGTGTTACAAAATCTCTGTAGGTCCAATTGGATAATGTGTTTCGCGCACAGTTCCAACACAACCGCGCTCAGTAGACACATTATCAAGCAGGCCTTGACTTAGGGAACTCTGTAGGTCCCTTGATAATGTGTTTCGCCACTCAGTAGACACTTATCAAGCGGCCCTTGACTTAGGAACTAAGTGGGCTTATACATTGTGGAAGTAAAAGCGAGACCCACCTTACAGCGATCTGTTAGGTATCTAGTGGACCCTGGTGTGGTAGGTTATTCCAAAACATTGTGTACCAGTCACCGCCGTCTGGAGTATGTAAAAATCTACGACGCGGTGGTATACGCATCAATATAATTCTGGAACTCTCTTCTTTTAGTTACCAATACATACTAGAGGTACAACACAAAACAAAACGGTCGGAAACTGCTGGTTAAACATTCTGTTAAATTTCAAAATTGACAAGAAACATTTGCAAGGTCCTAGCTTAAGCCATTTTATTCATTAATAATCATCATCATTACCGTTGCCACGTCCAACTCTGCGTTGGGTCCGGCAGTGAGACAGGCCTCTCCATCTTCTTCTGACCTGCCACACATTCCGTCTCTCCAACGCTGCTCTACTCTTTTCTCACACTATTCTGCCATGTTGTTGTGGTCTTCCCCCTTGGTCTCCTACCTGAATTTCCAATTCATCATCCTTCTCGTACTCTTGATCTTTCCATCCTTTTAACCTGTCCGAACCACTTTTAATCTCTTTCTCCGAATGCGATCTATTAATAGCCTCACGCCGACTTGATCTTGATATCCTCATTCCGTATTCGGTCCCATCTAGCTTACCTACAATGCTTCGCAAAACTCATATCTACACCTGCGACAAGCTCTCGTCCACTGTTTTCAATATTTCAAGTCTCTGCTGCCAATATGTCACATATGCATATCCAATTGTCATTAATATAATTAATTAGTGATGTCAACATTATTATTATAATCGATAATCGAATTCCTTTCACCTCCATATCGAGTATTAATCGATTTTACTCGTTTGTACAATGGTCGGTATAGTAGCCAGTTTCTTTCACTTCGTCTGGTTTCGGTTAGTTTGAATCGCCCTCAAGGCATGAGCTCGCATCGGCGCCGTGGCGGGGACTTGAACACTCACAACAATCTCGACGAAGACAGTCTGGAGCATATCAAGAGGAATGTGGCGGGTAGATAAGCATACTAATGAATTTGGCAATCTAATGGCTTGTATCAAAAACATTCAATTGTTTTGATGCCATGTTGTCGCAAACTCTTGGCCTAGGCCGCAACACAAACACCAGAGCAATCACTTTTTGTCCCTCATACGCCATGGTTACGTAAAAGGTAGGCAACTAACTGCTCGGCGTTTCAGGCGCCGTTGAGTTGCGTTTACTGTGTTTATTTGACTGCCGCGCCAACTACGCCGCGTGTAACGCTTTAAACAAATGCAGCTTTAACTCTGCCCACTCCTTCCGACTTGCACGGCCAAGCGGCATTCGCACATGATGACAAGGCAAGGCTGTGACGAACGATGTATTTTGCGACGTCGGCTTTGTCCACAATGGGGATCGGGAACAATCTCGCGTGCTAGAAATTGATGGAACGTATCTCTCACGGGCGCGCCCGACTTAAATCGCGGTTATCACGGCGTATTTGGCGTGAACGTAACGTACGGGAAAGTTTCTCGCGGGTAATAGGCGGCGGAGTCTTGAAAACTAAATTAAAAAAACAAAAATTAAAATCGTTTATTTTTTTAAAAATCGTTAATCTTTTCAATTAAAATCGATTAATCGAATGCTTTAATCGTAAATCGTTGACACCCCTAATAATTATTATTATTATTATTTATTATTGATTCTAGCAGTTGTCGAAAAAGTTTGGGCCCGACTGGGGTTCGAAACCCAGAACCTCCGGCTTAACGGCCATACTTTACCAATAGGGATCTCCCCTCAACTCTATTATGCGACTTAATTGTAATTAACATAAACTATAGGGATGTGCGGGTAGTGTTTTTGAACTCGGTCGGGTAATTGAAAGTACCTCGGGCCTTCGGGTAAATTGAAGTACCTCGGAGTCGGGCTTGTGTAGTGAAATTTTTTTTATTTGTGAATTCATTAAAAAATACAAACAGATTGCATTGGTTGGCAGGTAGCCACTCTGGGCTGGGCTGTATTGACCACGAAGAACATCCAATCGGCGTCCCCCCCCCCCCCTTTGGTAAAAAATGAACCCTTTTGCTTGAGTATGCTAGGCGGCTAGGCCTATACAGTGAAAACCCTCCGCTATATCGTTTTCCTGCATCATCGTTCTTTATTCTCGGAAATAATATCGTAACCGATCGGTGTTTTCTAATATTTCCGCTACGAAAACCCCCAAGAAAACCGTGCGATCGCGTATTTTTCCTCTCCGACCGACGAATCATCATCATGCGTTTTGGTTGAGCCGAGCTATGGCATCTGACGAAATCGCGCGTATTTGCACCAGCCTTTCGGTCTGACTCCGCCTAAAAAAACCCAACGCTCTGCTGCGCGCAAACGATGCGCACTAGATCGGATTGCACTTGTTCTCGGCCTGCCGCCTAGGCATTGACTATGTTTTATTACGTTGTTGTCTTTTTCACCATTCGCCTACGTACGTTAATATGCAACTTGCTTTATGCCGTTATTGCTTTGAATAACCAGAAAATGAGTAATCACGGTCAGTAGGGCTATTTAGTATTAGCTTTCGCCAGCGGGGACAGAGCGCCGGAAGAGCCAAGGACACAGCACATAGCATAGCGCAGCCCACGTCGTAGCGATTGTCCCCTCCGACGTCAGCTGTTTTGTTTGGCCGTCTGAGCGGGAGGTTTAAAAGGAGCAGATTGTGGCGTGTTTCGTTATTACTTCTCACCCGACCCGAATTTTTCGGGTATGATTGACGCCCACCCGAGTGTCGGGTAAATTTTACCTACCCGAAAACTAACTCGTTTTTTTTCGGGTCCCGCACATCCCTAATAAAATTAATAATAAATATCACAATATAAATTTATTTTAAAAACTAACGATTTTTGGCGTATTTTATGAAGGTTTTAATTGCTAAGTGGGAAGCGGGACTAAAACGCTCCGTACATTTTGTTCGTGACGTCACGCCAACAGTCATAGTTTGAATGATCTCCGCGCGCTCAAGGCGCGTGCACCACACGCTCGCCGGCTTGGAATTGAATGTAGTTCACATCCATGTCAAGCAATTTAATATGTAATCTAATAGTTTTTTCTGGAGGCATGAGCCTACACTAATAATGCTAATGTTAATAGAAAAATGTATACATAATATACATTAACATGCTTGTCAACAATAATACCTTACTTATCTGCAATTTGTTTATTTCAACGTTGTACTTTGTGAATCTATTACCGACTCCTAATCGGGGGAACTTCTTTATCGACCTGGTTTCCCTGGTACCAAGACCTTGGGGCCCACGTGCCTTTGCTAAGAATTGACTAGGAACCAGAATATTGACAGGCGGTGGAACACCTACCGCAGACTGATTAAACGATACTTCTATGTGACGTCACATGGCAGCTAGGCTGTTTACTCGGCGGAATTTAAACACTAATATGCACGAACCCTCAGAAAACCAGTAAAAAAAATTTTTGACAGACTTTTTGGAATCGTTTTTTTTTTAGTTTCATCAACGTTGTACGAATAAATAAAAAAAATGAGGAGCATTCCCTATTAGCTACCGGGACTACAGAACAACCTTACTAAACTTGCCTATTTGTTGTGACTGACGTTGCTTCCATGACATAAATCAAACTTTTTTGACAACTGCTCTGATCAATAACTATGTCCTTAAAGCGGGTTATCTTAAAAACCTAAATATTAATAAGAGCCTTGTTCAACGTCCGTGCTGAGTTGAGAGAGATAAGAATAATTAATATTGATTATTATGTTGATTATTATGTTGATGTTGTTGAAAAGATATTTTAGTATATATTACACTCAATGTATGCTATCGATTGTAAGAAACGTACCCTTTTCATTTCTCGTCTCCCCAACAAAATTAATAGTAAGCAAGTACGTAAATACCACAAGTTAGCTTTCAATCCCAAGCAGGGTTTTCCTTTTGAATTTTGACTGCAAAAATTGCCAAAAAAGGTAGGCTTGCAATTTGGGTTTAGTTACGGTTAGTACCTACGCTAAGCATTTATTGGTTTACAATAAAATTTGCTGACAATTAACGAAATTGGAAGTCCTATGATGGCCATATTGAATCCGCCTGTGTGCAAGGACTCTAGTACTTTCTAATAATAGTACTATACATTTTGTATTTGTTAGTAAAGTTCTGATTAGCATTTAGGCTTACTCGGAGTGTTCAACCTCTACTAAATTATTTGATTGGAGAATAGTTTAGTTTGCCGGGTTGTTGGGAAAGGAATAGAGAACATAAAACTAATCATGTTTTGTTCTTTTACATTCTGCAATTGTTTTCCAACCTGGAACTCTCCTCCAATCTAAGTGACAGGCATTTGCCTCTCTTCACATACTCAAACTCACTACATACAAATATTTTATGAATTACACAATAATTTGGCACCTGATGGATAATTTTCTGCTATTGCACTGTCTTCGATTGCAAACTTCCATTGTTTTCAGGGGATGGTTGTTTCAACACGTTGGTGTTTATCCTTATTGTCAACTACTTTGTTAGATCTGTGTTAAATATGGTAGGTAGTGTTTTAAATGTTTATATGTTCAGTGTTTAACTAATAACATGTTGTAGTTTAGTGATGGGTAGTTGTTATTTGTTGGACCCACCCCGCAATTAAAACTTTCTGTGCCTTTTCCACTGATAGCTCTGGTCTGTCAGAAAAATAAAAGTACATGGCCATGAGAATGAGTTAACACTTTGGCGGCTGTCACTATCGACATAGTTGCCCACCAATATTATTACTATTGCCGATGCTCGCCAAACGTTCAAAGTCGACACCAAGAATGTCCCAGCATTCTAACTAGGCTACTTGGCAAGAAAAAAAAAGTTAAAAAAACTAGCAATTTTCCAATAAGATACTCTTCAAATTGTCTCGTGATCGTTGATAACCAATCATAACAGTAGGTGTCACCACTGTTCTTTATATTTTTACTCGTGTGACAGGGATATCATAAAGTTGGGCATATGGAGTTCGCACTTTTGTTAATCGTTTTTGGCAGCCGCTTTCATTCCAACCTTGGTCACTGAGTTACGTATTTTTAAATTAATTAAGGCCTACCAAAATAAAGACCTAATCATTATTAGGTTTGACTTTAGGTACTGTATGTCTACATGTTTCAGTGCTTTCTTCCAAGAGAACATTTTATTCCTTTATTGGTCAAAATGTGCTGGGTGTATGTCCTTTGTTGTACTTATTACTTGTTGTAACAATGTCACCTGGATTTTATATTACATTATTAAAGGTTATATTTTCTGACTGGTGATATTTTTTTCTTCTCTTCCTGTCCCACTTTCAGTGTGTCCCTACAATTTATAGTTCATGCACAGGTTTTTTTTTTTGTGTAATAATTAATAGGTCTAGGCATGCAATCAATATTTCCATGGAATATCGATAAATGGGATTTGTACTTTTATGAAATAGCAATATAGTATTTGGTCACCACATAAAAATAAAATTCCAAATTGACAAAGAAGGTAAAAATCAATATATAATAAATAACAGGGATAAGAATTTTTTGGGAAATGTGAATGTTTATTGCAATCTTTATGTTGCAATACATAAAAAAGGTCTATGGGAATATTTTGTTAATTATATTTTTAAGTTTGAACACCAGCATAAAATGAAAAAATAAAAATATTTAAATAGAATTCTAACATTTACAATACATGAAAACCTAAAACAATGATACTGTGAATGAGTGGGGACAGGAGAAACAGTCCCCAACAGACTTTACCTACGTGAACATCCTATTCATAGGTGGCGGCGTGAGACGAGTAGACGTAAATAATAACAAACAAACCATTATTGTCTAAACGTGTCGCCCGCATGGTCCTTGGTCACTCAACCGTTGGAGAGAACCGTGTCAAAAACTAATTAGTAATTACCACTAGCCTAAGCCTGCTATACATTTTAACAAACTTCTAGCGCTGTTGGGGGGGGTGTAGGTGGCAGTGGAAAAGCAATGAGCGGCGGTCAGCCTGGGTTGGGGTTAGGTTTCTGGCGGGAGTTTGGTAACAAGTTGATGGACCATTTCCCTCACTAAGATAGTCCTCTTTGTATGCCAGCGGTAGTGGACTTACTACCCTGGTAGTGACTTGACTAACCCTGGTAGTCGACTTGACTACCCTGGTATGACTGACTACCCTGTAGTGACTTGACTACCCTGGGAGTGACTGACTACCCTGGTTAGTGAATTGATTACCCTGGTAGTGGACTTGGACTACCCTGGTAGTGACTTGACTACGTCTGGTAGTAGACTTGAGCTAACGAAAACACAAAATAATTGGAATGTAGGTGACTCAGCTAAGGCGTACGCTCGGTAGGGTGACCAAGGTGGTGGTAAAAGAGGGGGGTCCCTGGTAGTATTTCTCGATTATTGTTATCGGGGAAACACTCCCGTTGGTGTAATTGTTTTTTATTTACTACATTCAGAATTAAAAAACAGTACACCCACGGGAGTGGTTTCCCGATCAACCCAAATCGAGAATAAACCTCGATCATATCTGCTTAAAGGTAATGACATTATAATTAATGGTTTGGTGGTCAGGTTCAAAGGCAGCAAGATATTCGTTGCAGTACTGTTCCATCCATTCAGATGTAATAATGGCAACTACAATTCAGAGATTAATGTACCCATCCTGATGGTCTAGTGGTTAAGCTCACTCCACTCTGGAATGTTGGAGATCCGTGGTTCGATTCCCGGTTGGGGCGGACTTTTTTTTAAATTTCTGGATTGTAGTACATAAAACCCTGATAGTGACTTGACTACCCTGGTAGTGACTTTACTACCCTGGTAGTGACTTGACTACCTGGTTAGTGAAATATCGTTGGTGGTCCCTGAATGTTGTGCCACTGTGTTTTACTGTAGTTTCCTGACAGTGTCTTTGCCTGGGGCCATTCAACCTGGTGGCTCTGCTATGTACTTTGGCTAGGACAATACTTATCAGTTTATTTGGTAGATTGATGTAAGTGGTGAGGGTATTATGCTGTTTGATGACAGAGTGTACTATTACTTTAGTGTAATTTTATTACTTCAATGAATTTCTTCATACTGGTCGGACAAAGTAAGCTTATTTTGAAGTATAGTTGGATTACAATGTTGCCTCATTTCGGTTTTGCTGGACAAAAATCATCGAAGGGATTAGTCCAACGAGCTGTTGAAGTATTGACATTAATACATCGTTGATTGCATCCATCATGGAGGACCGAATACACGATCAGTTCTTCCGCAGTTATCCTGCGGAGTTTTGTTCTGTTGTCTCCTGGACACAGGAACAACACAAAATTTTTTTTTCAGTTCTTTTATTTTGTTATTGTTAATTTAATCTATTATTTTTATCTAGAAATAAACTATTGGAATACTTTTACATTTTGCACAGATTACATTTTAAAATACTTTAGGCCGATAGGCTCTATTAAAAAATTCAAAATTTAAAATTTAGAAAAAAAAAATCTTAATTTATAATAGCCTATACAAAATTTACATAGGTGGCGCAGAGATTTCCCAAAAGGGGCCCACAGGACAGTGGCATATCTAGGACATGATCATGGGGGGGGGGGGGGGATGTTCTCCTGCAATGTAATTTGTGGTAAAGGGACCAACTCACGGGGGGTTTGGGTGGCAGGCCCACCATAAATTAGTCGGCGCAGCGAAATTTTAGAAATAAGGTTTTTAGATGCAATTGGTGCATTTTTAGAGAAAGTGGTAAGGTTGACTGCAATACCGAACAATGTTGTTTTGTGTGCGTCAATTTGTTTGTCGTTATGTCGACTTACATTCACAGCAATACATGCAACATAATTAACGTTTAATCTTATTTTCAATTTAGCATAGGACTAGTCAGACACAATTTCAGAGGTTTGCACGATAAAATAATAAACTATTAGTATGGAATAATAAAATAAAATTTTAATGATCATGGGGGGAATGGCTGTGGCGGAGGAGGACTGGGGTTGGGGTACTTTTTGGGTAGGACTTAAAATTTATTTACGTATTTGATAGTAAGATGGCTTTTATTACACTTATTTAAATGTGATATGAGAGGAAAATGAAGGTAAATTTTTTCAGAAGACAAAGTAGGTGTAGGTATTTTTCTTTATTTTTTATTTTTTTTTTTTTTTTGTAATCAATTATTTTGTAAGTGAATTTTCAAGAACTTTTTTAAGTTTATGCTCAAGCTCCACCACAGTGGAAATGTTGAGTAACCTTGAGCATGCAAATTCGATGCCCACCTGGGTCACTGCATGCTGCATGCAAGAACAAAACCATTGTTTTAATTAAAATCCTACACATTTTAAGACTATTTTCAATTTAATAGTTTCTTGTCGGTTAAAATTACAACTGATTTTGCTAATTTTGGTTACAGTTCTCCAGTTAACTGGTCACTGTATGTCCGTTTAAAATACGGACGGACAGACCAAACAATTAATCACGGCGAAGAGCTGTTCGACTTGCGTTGGTAGACTTTAGTCGCTGCGCTCCTTTCGTCTAATAATATTTTTTAAAATTAATTATGATCAATAGAAGTACTAGCACCGATAGCTTTCGAGAGAGAGAGAGAGAGAGAGAGAGAGAGAGAGAGATTTGATTTTATTGGCTTAAAGGGCGTGCTACATAAGCTATGAGCAGAGAGAATAGATATATTGTCCTTTATTGTCTTATTTTGCTTCAAAAAGAAAGATTATCTAATTTAAAAAAAATTTAAGATCATAAATGTGGCGGAAAAATTTATGTGTGTGTGTAATTGGGGAGTGTATGTAGTACTTTAAATTAATGTTTTATACAATCTAATTAGCCTAAAACTGTCAAAATCTCATAATTTAAAAAGGTCCCTCAAAACTGCATGGTTTGGGTCAGATACAAAAATAATGTTCAACTTAGTGAAAATACACTAATAACATAATATACTGTAATAACACTAAACTGTACTACTAATTACTACGCACAACTAGTACAAGACTCGATAAGGATATGATGTGATAATGATGATGATGAGCAGGTATAATATTTTTGGGGGGGTGGTGGGGGTAAAAAAAAAAAAAACAAAAAATCTAGAATAAGAATACACACTTATTCGTAGATGACAACATTAGAATACATACATGTAACTTTATAAACCTAAAAAGATAAACACATCTTCAGTACATTCGAATCTACTTGCCTTTTAAAAACTCTTCAATGGAATAAAAATATAATTTTAATATAGTTTTGAGACATTTAATGTTCCTTTTACCCAGCAGCTTGTTTTCCGTTGAAAAGGTTTCAAACTTGACAACTTCTGGCGTTCTTGATTTCTAATGTCTGTCAGTAAATTTCGCGTATCTCTTGTTGTTCCTTGTCTCCAGTTCGTAATCCACCGTAGAACTTGAAAGTTGTGTAACTGGGAAAACGCAAGTTATTATATTACGTTATTTTATTGATTTATAAGGCACACACCAATTTGGACTTTACTTAAAAAAATGCTTAAAATGGAATTCCTTGTGGTGCACCTGCCCAGGGTGGCAATGCAGCTCTCTTTAGGTATGCTTAATTGGTCGTTGGAGTTGTACCATTTTAAAAGGGATGATCCAAAGGGATTTCATAGACTCAATCCCTTGCATTCGACTGAAGAAAACATGGGAAAACTTTCAGTCAGGATTGCCAGTCGCGACGGGTTTCGAATTCGGACCTCATTGATTCAGAGTATCGCTTTACACTTTATTAGCAACCTGTCCAGTATTTTCAAATAAATGCATGTCACATATGGTATTTATAGTACTTAATAAGTCACACAACTGATTTTTTTCCCAGTTTGAAAATTTATTAAAACCGGTCTTATACCAGCCCCCGCTAGACGCCGATGTCAAAAAGCGAGCGAATAATGGCAACCAGTGATTAGTATTTGAAAATGTGGACCGCTGGCTGGCACGATTCACATTGCGCATCGACAATTGGTTAGTGTCGGGAAACATGTACAATTTATTTTATTTATTTATTTAACGTCTATCCTATTCAGTTTAAAAAAAAATTGATTTACAAATGGAGGACAACTAAATAAATCTAACTTAACATGATACAGAAAACAACAATTAGACTACATTTTCTTCTCGATTTGTTTATAGTGGGGAACACTCCGTAGGTTTAGCAAGATTAGTTGACAAGATTAGCAATGATGAACTGTTGTTTATTATGACCTGTTCTTATGACACGGCCATACATAGTAGTACATCGAGATGCATACTAATTAATTAGACTACAGTTAAGTAACTCTTTGAAATAGTAATATATACAACAACAATGCATTAAACACAACAATTTTGGTAACAAATTCAAAAGGATATAAATGCACATAATTAATGAATCATTTATAAAAAGGGGTGGGAGGTGTTTTCTAGGATGGCTTCAAATCAATGTTTAGAATTATCCATTTATGGTCAATTATTAGTATTCCAAAACTTATTGCCTGAGGCGGTAGTATTGAACCCACGTCTTGAAGGGGACATTATCACTGGACCTACGAGCCAAACCTCTAATATACTAATAACCATGTTCTTTGACAGAAGGAAACAATAATCAAAGTTACCATGTGTTATTATTCCAACTAAATTAAATTCAAGATAAATAGATTGTGAACCACTCCCCGTGCACAGATGTTAATCATAGAAACGTATACACGCAGATTCCACAGCGTGCAGCAGTACTGTTCGTCGCCAAAGAGCAGACACAAAACTGAGGCCATTTTTAGTTTATAATCATTCGGAAATTATACGCCCGCGCGGCGTTACTTAAAAGCCATAACATGTCCTTCCGGCATAATTTGAATAAGAAAAAATCAAAAACTTTTGATAAATCCTTGGTCTAAAAACATAAACTGTACATTATAATTATAACACTTTACGTAACGTGATGTTTGATGGTCCTTGTCACACGATTGCAAAAGAAGAATCCGCCCTGTTATGTTATATTACGTAGCACGGTCGTTCCGGACGAAGTTAACGAAGTACAAACGCTGTTTCTCGAAGTCGACATCTGAAAGTAGAACATTTTTGAGTTGAAATTACAAACATACTTGAAGGTGATTTAATATGTATTTTTGGACATGACACTGCAGGTCTTTTACACAGGATTCTTGTCAATAAAGGAAAAATAAAAACAATCAAAATGAGAATAAATTGATACTATTTTCTCTGTTCAAACTTAGTTGAAAATACCTTTGAATAACGTCGAAATATACCGAATGACAATATTGTGAAAGCAGTGTTATGTCAAAAACACTGATTTACATAAATCATACGGTTTCTACTATTATTCAATACTTGACTACTAGTTATACTTGGAGTGGTTGTTTTCAATTATTATTTGAAGCCAGAAGCACATTGGCCTAACTTCAAACCTCTAATAAGTAACATGAGCTTCAAGTTCTATGACATGTTGAAGAAAGATCTGAAATATATATTTTGCTTTCCTTCTGTTAGCTAACCAGCATGGGCCGAGGCTGAGGAAAAGAAATGTACTTTTTAATTGAAAAATTACATATGAAGTTAATTTATATTAGTACACATTAGGAGATCTTTCATAAAAATCAGTATAAATGTTATATGTTAGGTTATTCGAATTTACTTAGTTTTCTAGGCAGAGCCTAATACATTACAGTTACACACACAAAAAAACCATACCTTGCAGTACTAATTTTTAATTATGCACTCTTCTTTACTGATATAATGTTGGACCCCTGTTGTCATCCATTTAATTGGCAGCTGTCAACAAAATGTAAATCATAGTAATTACCAAAAAAAAACGACCACTTATAAAAAGTTATAGGCAGAAAAAAAATCGTTACATCTGGACTTATATGAGTTGATAAGAGGGATGAGTGCGTTTCTACAGTACCGTAAAGCTAAGTCCTTATATTCTGTTAAGAATGCAGGCCTACACTATTCTTGAATAAAAAAAAATCACAATTAAGCCAATTGCTTGTAAACATGTAAATATGTCTGATGTTCTATAATTTTTCCTACGTTAAATTCGATGTTGTCCTGTCTGGAAACCCTTTGATGATTTTTTTTGCTCGGCTGTTTGTGTCGTGGTTGGTAATTACTCTACTCAATTTGCCAACGATCCAAAGCCCGCATGGTCTCTTGTTTAGACAGAGCAATAAATTATTAATTACAAAAATATACAATTTTAACAACGAATTACTTGAATTCCTGGAGCTGGGACTGTGCAACCCATGAGCTTTGAGGTCTCTTACGTACATCGATGCCTATGTTAGTTTCTACTTGCCCATACGGATCTCTGTCACCCGTCGAGGGGTCCAACGCTGGGATCGTAACTTTCTGTCACTGTGAACGGAAATAAACGCAACTCAAATAATGTCTTTAGGTGCAAGATTCAATATTGAAGATTGTAATTCATCCTTAATTCATACATTTGTACAAATATGGATTTCAATCTAAGATATATTTGAATTGTTTTGTATTGTGTGTGTTTGTATTAGTGTAGTATTTGAGATTGTTGTGCATTGTGTGTGTTGGTATTAGTGTAAATTTGAATTGTTGCGTATTTTTGTGTTGGTAGTAGTGTACTAATTTGAATAGTAAAAAACAATGAAAACGCAAGTTTGTTTCTTCTTTCAGGAACTTCGATTATTTACCTGATATAAAATGTGTGAAAAAGGTTAAGAAAGGAAGAAACGGGGTAGGCCAGGAAGATATGGAAGGATACCATAGCGGATACTTGATTGTTGGAGGTTAGAAAAATTGGAAACATTTGTTTCAGAATACAACACTATAGCCAGAGTGGTCACGGCAATGTATGAATGATGAAGGATGTTTATGATTTTTGCATCCACTCATTTACATGTTTGTAGTTGTCAAAATTCCTCATTTCAAATTTTGTTGTCCCTCCTTTGTAATCAGTTTGTTGAACGATAGGATAGACAATAAAAATAATAAAGATAAAATAAAAATTTATGTTTATTTTTTAATTTAATTTAATTGCTTATTTATATTTGTTTTATAATGTCAATCTTTTTAAATGTACATTTTTTAAGTTATCATGGATTATTTGTCTTATTGCGCATTTCTTGTAATAATTACAAAAACTTAAAAAAAAAAAAAAAGTTAATCTTACGTACCCTTAGTTTAATAACTGCCCTTCGTTGTCATCCTTTATATTTCTGACTATGAATGACGTTAAATAGGATATGTATGCATTATAGGATAACTGTTCACGGCATTTGCCCTCGAAGGTCATATACAATCCAAGCTGATACTGAAATTGAAATACTAAAAAAAAGAAACGAAGGAAGACGTGCGGAAGTAATATCAAGGAAATTAAAAATAAACAATTACTGTTTAGTGATTTGAAATTATGTTTAACCATAAGTGGTAGGTCATAGGAAATATTTTTTTAAATCGTTTCAGTTTTTTAGGCTCAATCATCCACCACAGCTTGGATGAGATGTACAATGAATTTAAAGCAGTCCCTTTTAAATAGTTATTAGTTAGTTAAAATGTGGTTTAAATTTAATCATTATCCTACTACTAGATAAAATTGCAATTTTAAAAACGGCCTGCAAAAATAATTATTCATGTAAGCATCCTGATAAAATATATTTCTGGGTTCTTACGTCTTAGTAAAATTTTAGTTTATTCTCTGTCCTCGCACTTTCATGTTTCTGTGGTAATTTAAGCCATTTACAATAATGAAATGCTCTGCATGTATGGGGTCTCCAGGTGTATACAATATTAGTAGTTTTGTATCGGTATATCCTTCTAGTGTTTTTAGTTTTAATTTAGCGTGTTCTTGATCATTATTAGTACTAATGTGGCCATGATTACAAGTTACTATTCATGAGAATGCATTAAAATGCCAAGTATAATATAGGTGCTGGTGTCGTGGCATGCTGTAAATGTCTAGTTAAAGCGGAATCTCAAATTATAGCCATAAACATATTTCTGATTCTCAGTACGAATGTAGAAGGACAGATCACCAAACTTTTTTGGCACCCAGACTTAGTCACTAAACCTAGATATTAATCAAGGATTCCAACAAGTAGTTATAGTAATGACGTGTATGGTGACTGTCCCTAAGAGGGAAGCTTCTAGAAGAGGAGTTTCTGAGGCTGGCGCGGAGACCGAGTTTAAGCGCTCATCTTTCAGGTTTTTCCGGGTAAACGGTTATCAACATCGGTATCCTATCATATTACACGCCAACGTTCATAAAGAATCAATCTATGAGATCTAGTTCGCATATTCCTAAATTAATAAATCGATTTTGAATAAAAAATTCGTGAAATCTCAGTAAATTACTCATTTATGTAAACTTTGTGAATTTATTCCAAGTCTAAGATGTAGGCCTACAAATTTTTAAACGCAATTGTGCATATTGAATATCAACGTTTAATTCAATGTGAACGCGCAGGTTAATTTGGTTAAATCGTAAGATAAACGGTTTGGTGGAAATTTCCTGATTTGAAATCCGTGTTTTGAATTTCCTATTTTCACGTTTTAGACTTACGTCTCGCATTGGATCTTTAAGGCTTATTTTTTGCAACCAAGTGTGAATATCAATATAAAAGTACTTTATTAACATTAATATAAAATTTAGTAATGATATTACCAACCGTTCAGCAGATATCATCATTTGTGTTGGGCCTGCAACAGATTGTAGAAGATAATACGTTCCTTTCTTTTGTTCAAAAGAAGTTGTTGGTGGAGATGCCGGGAATGACGGACAGAAATGTGATCCTGATAGGGGAGCATTGCTCCCCAAAAGCAAACTTTTCAAAGTAACCCCCTCCCCCCCCCTTTCCCCAGAAAGGTTTGAAAATTACCATGAACAAGGGAGGAACATATGTTCTAATAGGTAAGCTTTTCTTTAAAACCTAGGCACCACCCATTTAAAAATATCACGCATTTAGAATTAGTTTCTTTTCACTACTGTGTTGTTTATTGTGTGTACTCTCGTCTCCTCGTACTAACACTCTTGCATTGAATGTATTCACGAACTAAATGTCACACATAATAATATTTGTTTTTTTTTTCCCCCCTCTACCTTGCACTCAGCATTGGTATTAGCCATCTTTCCATTCTTCAGCGCGCATTCGCGGAACTTATAGTCAGGGTAGGTCTCTGTAGCAATGATTTTCATCCAAGTGGCTGAAAGCACATGGTTAATTCACAAAGACAATGTAAGACTATGGTTTATTCCCCGACCACCAACTTCCAGCCTACAATACACATCCGCGAAAAGTAATTTTCCCCAAGTGCAAAAAAAAAGAAAAGTCTTTCGTTTCTTGATAGTGCAAGCCGAAACTGTACACCTACACGAATGTACCAGACGGTTGCTTTCCTTTCTATCCTTATTCCTGATTCCACAACCAAGTATATCTAATGGTCCCCCTGATTTAAACCTTTTTATAACTTAAATTGAAAAGGGTAGTTTAAACGTGTGTTTTACAAGCCTGTTAATTTTATCTTGCAATGGAGTAAAGTAAACTGGCCTAAACTACTTGTCACCTTAATCCTCACAATAACTTAACAACAATATCTAACATTTCAAATTAGGTATGAAACATACTATTTTTAATTCTAAATTTTAAAGTTCCCGTTAAAGGACGGCCCAGACCATTTTCAAGCCTCTCTTCAGGTGTTTTACCAGACATTTAGGGTTGTTGTGAAAGATACCTATACCCGAGGGCTGTTTAAAGGGGCTATTATACCTCCAAAAAATATTTTTTACCACATACTCTATAACGTATTACTACACTTGAATGACCGTTTAAAAAATGTATATCTTTTAACTGTGATTTTACACGAATTTTTGTAGTTTTTTATCCTGAAAATTGGCGTTTTGTGAAATTTCTTAATTCGTTTTTAACATGCTTATTTTTTGTTCCATAAATACCAGAGCATCGTACCAATCTAAAATGGCTCTTTACAACATTGTGCCAACATTTTGACCGGTGCACTTGACCAAATAACAAAACATTTTGTAGTGGATGTTCAAAAAAGGCTGTACAGTAACTTACGTCAATAATGGCCTATATTTTTTGGGATCAAAATCCTCCATGGTCACGGGGCATATAGGTCGTCCCTATGTTATTTCTTATGGGAGATTTCGTCGATGGGACCTAGCTCGAAAATTACAAAGTTTTACAATTTTTTGGAAGGTCATGGTGGACCCAATAATTAATCTGTTACTTTTTAATTCATAACTCATAAGCCTGAACTAAATATATATTTTTTTAGTTTAGCGGGTGAATACCCCTTTCGCATAGGTGACAGAAGAAAAGCTTGGGGAAAACTTTCATTCAGGATTGCCGTTGGTCGATGACACTGATTTTAATACCTACAATTCATGAAAACATCTAAAGAATGTTTCTGACTCAAAACATGTCAGGATTGCTTTCTATTAGCTGTTTGCTTTGATTTATGAGAGTAATGGATTTTTGGATAACTAAAATTGTCAAGAAAGGAATCAATGCTGTTGGTAGATATTGCTTGAAGTTCCCAATTTCATATACAGACTGTGCCATTATTCTTTGGTCTTGCTTTTATTTTTTTATTTTTTATTCTGTACTGTGTAATGTATTGATGTATATTAATGAAATAGCATATTAGCTAAATAAAGATAATCGACGTTAATAATCTGGTTTTCTAGAGGTGGGCAGATAGTTGTGTTTGGGGCTTACTGACCTTTTCTGACAAACTCCCATTTTATTTATGTCTCTCCATAAGGAAATAATGGCAACGAGACATTAATGTAACACTAGTCAAAGCTTGGGATACACACGGCCAGGCAAACTGCGTGAATAAAGGTTAGGTATCGAAGTTAAAGTAATGCAAACTTTAACTGTCATGATCAAAGATACAAATATATTATAAAAAATATACCTGTCTCATGAGTACTAAGCATTTATTTAACTTTTGTTGGATTCATGCAACAAAATAAAGTTGTATTCACTCATAATAACTTGATTGAATAAATATTTTATTTTCTGTTTTGAGATAAGACAGTTTGCCGATAGAAGTTATTTACGTGAGTCTGTGTCCGGTGGTTAGATAAGATTAGTTTAGCATGACAACTCGATGAGCATGGAAAAAATTAAAATTAAACTCCTCTTTAAAAATCAGTTGTAAGTTAGTGGGTAGACTCTAAATCCATCAAATTCCAACTCGCAACCTTCTCGTGGTTTGGCCCGTGATTAGGGGAGTTCTTCTCCCTGAAACTAATGGTGAGTTCTGGGTTGTCGTCGGAAAACTTTCCCCTTTACTTTGACTACCTCCCCGACGGCGACGACAATGACAACACGGACGGATGATGACACAGACGGAGACGACCACGACGTGGGGGACCCCTGCCCTCCCCATTCGCTTGTGGCTGGTTCTGACCAGCACAGGCCTGTCCACTCCTTGTCCCCCCGCGTCATCCCTTACGTCCCTCCCTTCGTCTCGATTAGTCATGTTGCATAAATATGAGACGTTAAGCAATATCCAGTCTATCTATCTACTAATTTATATGGTACCTATAGTAAATCGTCTAAATCTGGGAAAGTTGTCTGTAGACTGGTTTATACGAAAACTTAATCATTTACAAATTATACCACCAAAAACCCTCAAAACGTTTCAATCAATTTTTATCTACGTGTATTGAACCTTACAAGTTAACTTACGTAGTTTAGCTGCATGTCCGAAAGCAGAATACACTAGGAGAACAGTGAACACCACCTCTTGTGAACGCATGTTGTTGTAGATGTCACCGAAGGTCTATATCCTTGTTACATGATAATAGTTAACAATACCTCGAGCTTATATATCGACTGTATTGACCTTGGTTTGCAGTTGTTGGAATCACGGCAGGTAAAATACAAAAAATAAATGTAAGTAAGTTTTATTTCCAGACACATAACATAATTATTACATTGTAATAAACACTTTGTGATAACCCCTAAGTTTATTGTCTGGGATAAGTATCTATTTACTTACTCCTAAACAAATAAACTTTTTTATTGAGGTGTTTGGAATTCAGGTGCAAATTGCTGTATCAAGCAGGATGCAAATGGGAGATACTCCCTCACAATTATTCTACCCTAATAATAAGTTACTTGATAATTAATGGAATAATTAATTAATATAGCCTTAGTTTGTACATATCATAACAATTTTTCTGTAGGCTTATGTTGGCTATTAATAAAATTTGAATGCCTCGTAGAAGTACATGAGAATACGAATGAAACGAGAGAACAATTTTGTCCAATTTTTTTATGGGTGGAGATTGGTTTCAATTTAAGGCAGTACACGAAGATGTATAGGCCTATAGGACAAAGATAAGTCATTAGACAAATAAGACAGACAAATAATAATGTAAAAAATAAGACTAAAATGAATCTTAACAAATGACAATATAAATAAATAAATAAGACATAATATAAGACATAAGATACAAGACAAAGAAATGATCCTACCATAAATATCTTAGTCTATTTGATAAACATAGTATTATCATAGTACACTATATCTATATTATTGAGAATTATAGTACAAAATAGCAGTGTTATAGTAGATTGTCTTTTAAAAATTCCTCAACGGAGTAATATGCTTTGTTACATAGGAGTTGTTTTAGTTTGTTTAAAAAAATGTTTATACTAGAAATGGCATGGTACAAATAAGAGTTTCGAACCGTGGACGAAAAAAATCGCGCATCAAACATTATTTCACAAAATTATTTTCCCTTACACTCGTATAGCGGAGGCAAAGGTGTGTGCAAACAATAACATTACAACATATTTAACAGCTAAACTCAAGAAATATATTTCGTTCAGGCTAACTAGTAATGAATTTAGCAATTAACAGAAAAATTTTTGGGGCCACCATAACATCCCAGAAAATTGTCAAAGCTAGGTCCCATCGGCAAAAATCTCCCATACGAAATAACATGGGGACGATCTTTATGCCCCGTGACCTTGGAGAATTTTGATCCAAAAAATATTGGCCATTATTGACGTACTCGACAGCCTTTTCTGTAAATTCTCTATATTTTGTTTTGTAATTTGGGCAAGTAGTTCGGTCAAAATATGCTGATTACCTAGATGGGATGTGACTTTGGAATGCATATTTTTGCGTGTTTGAGGGTATATTTGGGCACAGTTTCAAGACACGATGTTATGAAGGGGAATTTTAGATTGGTACTATGCTCTAGTGTATGTGGACCAAAAAAAAAGCAGGTTAAAGCCGATTTAGGAAATTTTCCAAAATACCAATTTTCGCCAATTTCTGGATCCAAAAAATTAAGAAATTCGTGTTAAATCACAGTTACAAGATATAATTTTTTAAACGGTCATTTAAGTGTAGTATTGTGCTATAGATCACGTGGTAAAAAATAATTTTTTGGGTTTTTAGCCCCTTTAAGTATTGCACCTAGAACTTTACTTTTTTTATTGACCCAAAATTTGCATATAATGGCCATTTTCCTTTGACTTTCAAAATATCGGTAAGAGTGCTCTGGAATAGCTGGATAAGCCGGGTTTTTATTTTTTATGCAGACTGCAGGGGTTTATTCTGGAACGCTCTGAAGCTCTGACGATTGTGCAATGAATATGTGGTTTGCACCAGTGCGTCAAGTTAGAATGTGTACATGGTTCTATCAGAGCACAACAATCAGCAAACAGTAAATAGGCCACCATACGTTTTATGTACGTTTCTTTAAAGCTTGAGTAGGGGACTATTATTTGAATTGTTGACATGTTCTCTGATCGCGACCTGCAAACATTCTTTGTAAATAAACTTCAAAAGATTATTTTTAAGGTGAAATATTGGAGGTCCAAAAGTAATTCAGAATGTTTGTGAAATTCGCTGCATTTTGGCGAACAGGCGATTTTAAAAATAACTCTTATTGTACAAAAAGTTTTCCCTTGCTTATCCAACCGTCTTAACGGTGTCTTCCCACAGTGCCGCTTCCCGTAAGGCCATCAACCTTTTTTTTTCCCCCTATGCCATCATTTCTACCTGTCGATAAATACCATGTTACAGGAAGCGTTGTTGGCCTAAGGGGAATTTAATTATTCCCCTAAGGCCAACATCTTGCATTGTATAATTGAATATATACGGACAAGGTTTGTTGGCCTAAGAGGAATTTGCTTATTCCCATTAGGCCAACACCCTGCAATTTCATTATTGAATATACAAACAAGGTTTGTTTTGGCCTAAGTGGAATTTCGCCTAAGCCAACAACGCCCTGTCCCTTACTTTAAATGATACATATACGCTGTTGGTCTTAGGGGAATAAATAAATTCCCCGAAGGCCAACAATTGTAACTTGGTCTTCATCGACAGGTAGTAATGATGTCATTGGAGGATAAAAAGGTTGATGGCCTTAAGGGAAGCGACACTGTGGGACGGTTCCGTCTTAACTATACAGTTTTAACAGTTTTGTTAGTTTACTACCGTACTGATCTTACACCTCGCTGAAGGTAGGCGTTATGCGGATGTTTAAATATTTAAAATTCCATGTCTAACCTGCAGCTTAAAGTCATGGGAAAGGTAATACAAATCTTATGTCATAACAGTATTGTTATAAGGATAGAAAACACCATGATTGCTTTAAATTGTTTTCATATCAATAAACTCTTGTTTATTACGTAAGCATATTTGTTATAAATGTTTAACCTTGTATAAATCTACGGATAAATGTATTAATACAAGCAATAATATAATTCATATTCTTATGCACATCCAGCTTAACAATAATCAAAGAAATTATTACTGGTGAATTATAAAACTTGATTATAAATCACGCAATATTCTTCAGGAAATCTGAAAATGGGGTATTTAAAACAAATTACCTTCCACAGCTTCTCATTATATTATTGTGAAATGTACTGCTCTCGGCTTCATCCGACAAGAAACACGTCTTTCACAATAATTAAACGAATATTAGTTCCAACTAATTAAGTTTGTCTCACGTATAATAACACGCATGAACACGGGAGTAACAATTGAAGAGGGAGCGAAACTACTTAATAAACACAATTACACAAATATAAAATAATTCGCCGCGTGTTGATATTTTAAGAGGCAGCATCGTGTAACAATCATTACAATAAAAAAAAGTTCAGAGCTTTTGTTTAAAAGCTTCAATGTTTATAAGCCGACCAAGCCAACCCTGTAAGCGACGACACCATCGACGAGCTAACAATGACCAACTAGAGACGGCATATTAAGTAGGTAATGCCGATCAATCAAGCTGGACACGATTCCAGCAGCAAGTGGTGCCTGAATCAACCAGGCTTATTCGGAACAACCTTAGTATTTACTATTTATGTGCCTTGTTGCTAGGACGGAAAGTCACCGTTTACACATTCCTAAACCAAGAACTGTTAATCAATTAATTTACAAATTAGATTAGCCAATATTAAAGTTATCAAAGTTGTTTTGTGACAATTGATAATAATAGTGGGTGTGTAGGCACGTGTTGGCCTAAGCTTTTGACTCTTGTGATTTTGCGTGTGTGTAGATTTGACCAATGGGAACGCACCATGCACGCGGGATTGCGGGGCGTAGCACACGTTTCGCGCGACCCGGCCGGTGCTAGCCGTGCATTAGATCATCATCATGTAACCTGTCCAGACGTAACGCTAGAATCACCAGACAAGGCTAAAATACAGAGTAGTGCAGTGCTAGTATAGTGGCTTCAAACCGTCAATCACAGTATTAGGTAAGAGTAAACAAGTTTTATCATACGAATAAGAATTAAACCTCTGCATCTTTAACTTTCATTTAAATAGTTTGATTTTTTCACTTACAATCGTAATGATTTGTTAGATATTATCACTCGTCATGTTCCTGAATCTCTCGGACCTTAATTTTAACATCCATTGCCATTCTATTTATTATATCCAATTTGCAATTCAATTCAATTTGTTATTATTAATTATAATTATTATGATTACTATGATTACATTGTGACGTTTGAACTGTTGTTATTCGATGTTATTTCAAATTAATTTTGATATTGTCCATGTAACATGCCCTACATTGGCCTTCCTACCCCGTCATGGGACAGGCAACATACAATAAATACTACATTTCCAGACATCACTTGCGCTCTTTACTATATTATAATATTATGTAGTGAATCATTCGTCAGATGCTGGTAATTATGAACAATTCCGTATTATTGTCAAATTTGGAAAATAACTTTCAAAAAGACTTAACTAAGCATCACTAGTCGACATATTAACGTTTCAAAACGGCGCTTACCTTAGGAATGTGTAAAAAGTAGGAAAAACATTAGTGTCACCTGCAAGGCTGTATGCCCAAGTGGTGTACTAACCTCGCCACGGCGCTTCGCGCAAACCCCCTAACCTACTTTTCCCAGCAAAAATCCACAGGTAACAAATTACCTCAATTATAGTTGAAACTTTACAATGCCAATCCTTGTAGGCGGGAATATTGAAAAATGAACACAGATTGAACACGTAAACACTCAGGACATTTCACTGTTGTTGGTTCCCCATGTTGGACATAAACATCTTGCTTTTACTTAGTACCAACCTTTTGCACTAAAATACTCAACCTACAAAACCTATAACGTCGCTATTTTCAATACAAAGGACTTTCAACGAAAAATGACTTTCGTTTAAAATAGTGACATTAGAGGCGGGTTTGAAGGTTTTTTGTTACTATAGGTAACACCAAAAACGTGATGATTCTATTTTGGATTTTTAAATTATGTTATTGTAAGGTACTTGCAGTGAGTACAACATCTCAGCACGGTAGGCCTAGGCTGCGTAACTCCTCGCCACTTATAGTTCATGTTTTTCAACTTTTTACACATTTCCAAGGTAAGCCCTGTTGTGAAACATTAATATGTTGACCAGTGATGCGTAGTAAAGCCTTTTTGAGAGTTATTTTTCAAATTTGACAATAATACGGAATTGTTCATAATTACCGGACATTTGTTTTGGAATGAGAAGGCGAGTCCAATTACGAGTATGGTGATAGTTGAACACCTCCGTATATGTTATTAACCGCCATAGTCACTAATTAATGTATAGTTGAGAAAGTTTATTAAAAGGTTTACACAAAGCTACTCAATCTCAAGCTGTTGATAGCATAGATATCTTAACACCTATAGTAGACTAGATACGCAGTCGTTAATCCACTTCCGCGACAATTTGAAGCCATTTTGAATACGGCAGTTTCCATGTTAAGTATATGGGAGCGATTTGTAGCCAAATATTTTTAAAGATGGCCGGTAGTTTTGACAGGTGAGCATACTAGCCAAATTCCCATATGCAATAAAGTTCTTATTGTTTCTGTTTAGTTCAATATCATGCTGCACCAGCTAAAACCATATCAAACAATCCAGTAAAATGCATTAAAAAATACATAAATTAAACATAAATTAAAACACCCAAAAACGCCAAATCGCTATTTTGTTGATGGCAGATTGACTCTTCAATTTGCTACGCTCGTGCCTGTGCGGAGGTATTGGAGACTGCGTATCTAGCCTACTATAGGTGTTTAATAATCTGTGGTTGATACTGACGTGACTATATATTTAGTTTAGGCTACCTATGAACTTTAATGGCCTCCATCCGAAAGTCAGAGTTAATTGATTGATTGGTCTTTTGAGGTGCAATTTTCAAAAAATTTCTATCGTGTTTTGAAAAGTCTAAATTAGAAGTAGGCCTACCAGACCATGGGCAGACCACATCCCTGCATGACATCAAGAAACTGCAGTCGACAATGTTTTAATAATCTTAGTTGATATTGCTATTCGAGACGATGAGTGGTGATAGATGACGATGGAGGACAAGCAAAAAACCCATGTCTTATGCGGGACTCGAACCCACGTCCTCGTAGAGCAATACGCACCGGGCCAGCACCCTACTCGTATGTGCCTCCGCGGACGACCTGCATTATCTTAAAACAATTAAGTTGTTTCAAGCTATTTAGAAAATAACCCAGTTACGTGTTTTTAACTGTACGGAGACTAATTTCGGGCACAGGTTCGAATCCCCCCCCCCCCTCACCCAAAACATTTATCTATGAAAGTTTCGTCAGTCATGACGTTTTCAACCATACGGTTAATCGAGGTAATTGCTTTTGAACAACGATTCACCTAGCGCATTCCACTCCTATCTCTGGTAGTGACACAGTGCACCGCGTATCGTGGACTACAATGAGCATAACAGCCAGGTTGCTGGAACGCTGGGTTTACTTCACCTCACGGGCAAGATGCGACCTTGGAAACGTTCGTCAGGTCAGCTTGACTCGCATCATACGCAGTCTTGGGGAGGGACGCGTTCAAATCAGAATCTTTCCAAACATCTAATCCTAGAATACATTTCGAGGGCTCAATTTTTTTATAAATGACCGTTATGGGGACACGTAAGTTTAAACAGGGTGACCATCTTCAGGTGGCACTTACTGCAAGTATTTAAGATGCGTAAAGTTAGCCGCCCCCCCCCCCCCCCATGCAGACAGGTCAATATTTTTACGCCTGTGTCGTCTGTGCACGCATTTATTTCGTTTGTGCACAAACGACGTGGCTGCTATAGAATACAATTCCGGAGAGTTTATACAAACGTGCACAAACGATACATGACGTGTTAAACATATGACTTTTCCGCATGGGGTGGGGGTGGGCGGTAATGGTGAGCAGCTAACTTTACGTACCTAAATTATTAAGGTTTTAGGATAGTTACGAAGATATTTTCACGGTCTGTTCGTATAGGACACTCCCAGCTTATTTGCCTATGCCTGAGTCAAACCATGAGAAAACCTTCCAATTTAGGATTGTCGGTGGCTGGTTTCGAACTGATGACCTCTCGATTCTCAGTCGTACTACCTCTGCCGGTTTCAAAGGCTGTTTTGATCATAGACGCGAATGATAAAGTCTTTCTACCAGAGTTAACGATGGAACGCTGGTGTTCTAGCGAATAAAGGCGTGCCCCATTCTAGGATTCTATTTATAATGTAAACACATCTGTTACCTCGACGAGAATCGTTCTATGTTGTAAAATTAATTCGTTAAATGATAAACTTAAGTAGAACCCCATGAACGCACTGAAACTTTGTACACTAGGAATACGCTTAAGTCCCGCCGCGTTGATGGATGAGCTTTTTTGTAAGTTTTTAGTTTGCGTGGGACCACTTTTCCTCTGCAAGTGTTTTTTAAATGCATTGAAGGTGATTGTTGTCAAGTTTCTATTGTTACTTGTTAATTGTTATTATAAACCTAAAAAAACTCATATTAAAACCTTTATTCTATGGATTCTGACTAACTTTTTCAACTTTTTCTTTCAAAAAGCAATACATTACCATAACCTTAATGTCCATGTAAAATATGAACGTTGTAGCCCCACCCGTTTAGTCAGAATCGGACCAAATGTCACGAAAATATCGCACTAAAAATCGAAAAAATCGTAAAAGTACAATATTCATGAGAAATATTTCTCCGATTGTACCCAAAAACGTGGCAGGTCAAGTTCAGAGATTTCGAAGGTCCTCTCCAATTTTTATCCAGATCGCATATGCCTTTTGCCCGGTAGAGAGCGAACAAACAGACAGAAAAAAAAAAAAAAAAAAACGAGCTAAATTTTTTGGGGGGTCGGTGAAATTGAACTCTTCGCTTCGCTCATCCAAATTGAATATATACATGTATATGTATAATAGGTTTAAATATGAGTTTTTTTTTGGATTATAATGACAATTTACAAGAACAATAGAAACTTGACAACAATCAACAACAATGCGTTCAAAAGGCACTTGATAAGTAAATAGATCCCACGCAATCTTAAAACTTACAAAAGTCATCATCAACGCGACGGACTTTAGCGTTTCTAGCGTATGAAAACACTGATGACAATACGTTATAATAGTACCCACATGGTTTCTTGTTTGTTACAGCAAACACACATTTTGACTGAACAAAGAAACTGAAATTCTCAACAGGCCTGCGTCACACCACGTATCCTCAAGTTCACGTAGCACTGCCGTCACATGCTATGAACTCCCCATGAAACTTGAGAACAAAAAAGGGCCCCATCAACCGGTGATAGTGTAAGTTATTATAGTTATGAATATTAATTAACAAACTTACGGTTAGTTTATTTAGATACAGGGCGGGTCAACTGTTTGGTTATAAAAGCGCCACTCTAGTTAGGATATGGCAAGAACGATCCCATGCTGGCAACGACGCCGACGCCCGTTAGACACGTCCTTAAGTTGGGGGTGCCACATTCGAAATCGAAAATTCTATTACTGTACGTTGTGCTACGTTAGTGCTGGATAGTGCCGTAGTCCCGTTGATAGTGCTGGCCTCGTTCCGTGTCAAATCAAAATACAAAAAGACGCAGCCAACTTAATGCTAGCAGTGCCACATTCGAAAATCGAAAATCTTATTACTGGTAACGTTAGTGCTACGTTAGTGCTGGATAGTGCCGTAAGTCCCGATGATAGTGCTGGCATACTTCCGCTACAATGGCTGTCCAAAAAATTAGTGCTAACTGTGCCACATTCAAAATTCGATAATTACTGGTATCGAAAGTGCTACTATAGTGGCTGGATAGTCCCGTAAGTCCTGGTGATAGGGCTGGCTTATTTCCGCTACAATAACTGTCCAAACAGTCAGTGCTAGCTGGGCCACATTTGATATATATCTACTAATATATGAATCTTTTTTTGACAATTACTTGAAATAAATTCCAAGTTGCCTAACAGAAGTAACACAACACAAAATGAAAATTTGAACAATTTAAACCTTGTTAAATTCTGGCTCCATGCTATGCTATATTAAATCCTGTCAAATAAGAATTTTTGGAGGAAATAATTGCGATGTCGCTGAATTTTTCCTTATATAATATATCAACATACTAAAACTCCCCTACAATCGGACTAGAGCTTCGGCCGCCATATTGGAAAATGGCGTTTCAAAAAGTGTTGGTTATCGAATACCTTTAAATTGGTTGGAGATAGACAAAATTTTGCACTGGCAAAAATATTCACCATTCAATTCCCTACAAATCAGGTGTTTTCTTTAGTTTTGGTAGGGGCAAGGGTTATGTCACAAAATCGTGGTTTATCTGTTGCTTATTGGAGTACCAGCTGATTTCATAATTTTCACGCCCAGCATCAAACAATGCCCGGTAAATCCGTAATAGTCCGTGGAACAAGCTGCTAAAACTATAGGAACATTTCAAATCCGGAAACCAGCACCAAAATTCAGGAGCAGGTAAAATACATATTTTAGAATGTTATTTTCACGGGACACACACATGGTAGCAAATAAGTCACCTGTCATGGCGTCCACAAGATGGCCGCCAAAATAATTCTTAAACTTGCTGTAACTCCAGAAGTAATCATCAGATTTGGATAAACTAGGTTTTGTTTTATTTGGTTTTTAATGCTCTACAAAAATGTCAGAAGAAAGTTTACCGTAAATACAATAGTTTTAATTATATTTATATATTCTTACAATGTATTGCAATTATAGCACTTTTTGGTGTATATATAATTATTTATACGTAGAATTCGCTATATTGTCATAAAAATTTCAGACGATACTAAAATAACGTCAATAAATCCAAAATTTGAAGTCCCGAAAACGAAATTCCTGTAACTTTTTGATTAATTCATTAATTAAATTAAGCATTAATTAAATCCTAATTAAAAGTTTCTAATTCACTTACCAAAGTCACGTAGTGTATCACACAAGAACAATATGACCACAATGAACCAAAAAAGTATTATTTCCAAAAATGATTTCCAATCACGTTCCTAGAAATTCAATTAATTCAATTAATTAAAAATAATGACAATAATCTCAATTAATTTTGTAAAATTAACACAATGTGGTCGACCTTGGAATCATTTTAAAGCTAGTTTTAAGGCGAATAAATGGTATGAAAAAATTAATTAATTAAATTACCTTATCGCCGAATTAATAACATTTAAGTTAAATTATCCCACTTTTGACATATGTATTGTTATGTATACCTAAAACTCGAGCGATCGTCATAAAAATATACTACTTTACTGACATAATCCCAATGAATCTAAATTGTCATGTCCCGGAACAAAATTCCTATAACTTACCGATTAATTAAGAAATCAAGTGAAGAATTACTTATATCTCAATAATTGTTATTGTCACTCAATTAACACATACAAAATGCCAACAGAAGTATCAAATATAAACAATGCAAGTGTAATTTTAAAAATTAATAGTCCCACAATTAAGTTCATGCTTCTTTTCTGTTAAGTGAATTTCCCACAAAATTATTTTCCTGTAAAATAAGCATGCAAATGGTTCCCAGTGTGGCTGTGTTAATTTTACACAACACATGGTGATTATATCAATTAATTTAATTAATTTGTTAATTCAATTAACGGGGAAGTAGCATGAACTTCATTTTGGGACTATATTTTTTTTAAATTATACTCGCATTGTTTATTTTTGATACTTCGGTTGGCATTTTGTATGTGTTAATTATAAAAATTAATAATTATAAATTTAATTATTAATTAATTATAAAAATTAAGTTAATTTTTTATTTTATTTAATTTAATTAAAAAAAATCTTCGACTAAGTAATGATTTTTTCACAGAACAACAGAAAATCCGCGTAACACATGGCATCTCAACGCACCATATACGCTCATCCAACAACGCGGCGGGACTTAAGCGTTTTCCTAGTATATTTTTATGACGATCGTTTGAGTTTTAGGTATACATAACAATACATATGTCAAAAGTGGGATAATTTAACTAAAATGTAATTAATTCGGTGATTAATTAATTTAATTATTTTATTATTTTATTACGTTTATTCGCCTTTAAACTAGCTTTAAAATGATTCCAAGGTCGACCACATTGTGTTAATTTTACAAAATAATTGAGATTATTGTCATTATTTTTAATTAATTGAATTGAATTGAAATGTATAAATACTATGGTTGCATTTGGTTGCATGACATATTCAGTTAATTTGTGAAATCCAAAAAAATTTCAGAAAAAGAACAAAGAGCTTAGAAAAATAAATAAATAAATCGGAAAACATTGTCAAAAGGTGTCAGAAAGAAGATAAGATTTTAGTTCAGTTTTAATTTTTGAAATGTTAGACAAGGTTTTCAGTGAGGAGGGCATCAAGTTGAACGTAGAAGGAACCGAGTAAGAAAGTGAACGTTGGCCATATTTGTTGTTAAAATTGGGAATTTTGAATGCCCCCGCCACTTTTAGCCTTGTATCCTTGCATGAGTCTAACGGAATCTTGAAATCTGATTTAAAATAGAAGTGTAATATAAATCTATATATAAACAATGAAGATATTGGCAGCACATTACAAAAAGAAAATATTTGTTTACGGGAGAGTTCAGAATCGGTTTTAAAGTCACACATTACCATTTTTAACATTTTTATTTGTAAATCTTCAACCCTTTGAATGTGACACCGCGAAGCATTGCCCCAAGCTAAAATGCCATACCAAATCAAAGATTCGGCTATGGATTGATACACGGTTCTCAATAAGGAAAAAGGTAATACATGTTTTAGAATATAAAGCCGAGAGGAGCAAGAGCGTAGTCTGTTACATAATTTATCATTATGATATTTCCACGAAAAGTGCCTATCTACAGTTAATCCCAGGTACTCATAAGTATTTACACATTCAATTTTCCCACTACATTCACAATCGGTCAATTCAGCCATAGTATGAATGCAGTTGAAATCGTGATAAATAATATTAATTGGAAAATCTTTTCCGTGGTTGTGGGGTGTGCATATATGTACAATTTTGGTTTTAGAAGAGTTAATTACTAGTTCTTTATCGTGATTCCAACGTAAAAGACTGTTAAAGTCAGACAGCATGCGCAACACGAATATTAAAATGCACCGCGAGTAAAACAGTATCGTCAGCATAAGAAAATATAAAGCAATATATAAGACATTTTGACATAAAGTTAACATATATAAAAAATAACGTAGGTCCCAATATAGTCCCCTGGGGGACTCCAGAATCACAATGTTTTTCTTCACTAACGTGGCCATTTACATGCACTTCCATGAATCTATCAGTAAGATAGTTTCTTAACCAATCCAACGCAATACCACGAATGCCAATGGACTCTAAAGCTTGTAGAAGTTTCTGGTGGTTTATCGTGTCAAATGCTTTACTAAAATCCACAAATAAAGCAAGAATGTGCATATTGTCGTTTAATTTAGAATTTACAAAATTAGAGAACTCTAATAACAGGGTAGAGGTACTTTTTCCTTTTTGAAAACCAAACTGTTTACTATTCAGAATCCCATGTTTATTTAAGTACTCCACCAAGTTGTTAGCAACATGCCTTTCTAAGAGTTTCTCAATACTTGGTAATATAGCTATAGGCCTATAATTTGAGTAAACTTTATGGTCACCCTTCTTATATATAGGTTTAATAATTGCTTTTTTGAGTCGCTTAGGAATGATACCGGTCTCAATAGATTTGTTTATCAATACAGCCAAAACAGGAGCAATAGAATGAAGGTCTTGAACACGTATACTATCAACACCCGGCTGTTTATTTACATTCAGAAAATCGATCATTGCTCTCATATTAGTAAGAGTAACTGGTTTCATGAAGAACGAATGATTCACTTGAATATTTTCATTGCGTGCACGCTGAAATGTTACAATGTTGCAATCATGTTTCAATGTACTTATCTCGTCAACAAAAGAGTTAACAAAATGATTAACGACTAAGTTCGTATTCACGTCTTTACATAAATATTTAGATATCACGTCATCAACTGAAATACGTTTCTTTTTTCCAGTAATTTGATTAATAATTTGCCACGTTCCTTTTACATCTCCTCTCGCATTGAATATTAAATTACGGTTTTATTAAATTCATTTAATTTTATATTTATTATTTTATTAAATTAATGCAATTTATACGTTTAGGCAAGTTCAGGAACTTTGAACTAACAAAAAATAGGCCTACACGAACATTTTGAAGAAAATGTACGTTATTTTTCATTACAAGTAGGAATAGGTCTCGTGTGTATTTACTTATTCACGTTTAATCAGGCTTACAACGAAGGCTTGCTAATTGTTAATTTTTAATACAATCCTAAAATTTTAAAATATCTATCCCGACCGAGGTTAGAAGTCACTTTAGTTTTATTTTGTAATTTCTGGATTGTAAAACGAATAAACAAATACTCCTATGGGAGTGTTTCCCGAATCTGATAAACTCGATTTGACAGTATAAAATTGACGACCTTGATGATTGAAGGGGCATTTTTTACCACATAATCTATATGTAGCACAATACTACACTAAGGGCCGGTATTACAATCAACAAATAAGAAAGTTATTTGTAACAAATAAGCTAACTGTAGCAAATAGCGTTATTTCGGTCTTACAATCGACAAATAGCACTATTCTTAAGAATAGGAGCGGCTTATTTGTCGGATTCTTATTGGGAGGTTCAACTGGCCGATAGCGCGCTATTCGATGAATAAGGGTGTAAAAAAATTCATAAAAACTGATTAAAAAATAAAACTAAGATAAAACAAATAAACGAAATGATTTTAACAACCATTTTAATTGATTATCTATCACAATAATTGAAAAATAAATAAATAATGAACAATTGTTTTTTGTTATTATTATTTTTTCAAATTCATTTTTATTGGGCCAATTGTTCATCTTATATTCAGCATAATAATCGGTTTTGGTTTATTTGGATTAAGGAAACGCCAACCGTTTGGTCCTCATAATGCACCAACTCACCCTAGGGGATACGGGGAGGAGGGCCCCATGCTGGTCAGAACCAGCCACGGTTAAGGGGATGAAGGGGGATTCTGACGTCGCGGTCGTCATCGTCATTGTCATCGTCGTCGGGGAGATCGTCAAGGAAGGGGATGTGTCCCCGACGACGATTGTCAGAGCTCGCCTCTAGAATTCAGGGAGTGATATACTGACTGCCCTCTTACTTGCTGATGTTTGCGAGGTAGACTCTTTCTCTTGAATCGCATTGTACGATTTGCAGAGCCCGGGCCCAATGACGGTCATTAATTAATTAATAATTCGTTCTTTTTGTCAGCATACATTGTTGAATTGATTTTACTGTGCATATTTTACTCGTACATAGATTATAGAGTAAGCTTCGTGGATTTATTTTAAATAAAGTCTTATCACACCAAAGCCAAAATTTTGGAATGTGCTAGATGTAAAAAATTACTAAATATTTAATTTCAATAGTAATAAGAACCAACGCCCGTGGTAAACATATTATGTAATCAACGATCTGTAAATATGAGCTTCAATTTGAGGGTCGCGTTGGGTGTAGACTTGCAGACGTAAAGAGCAAAATGTTGAGTCTTTTTTTGAGTGAGAATTACAAGGAAAAGTTATAAAAATTGACATTCGTCATTGATAATAAGTGAACACAATAATGATGGGATGAGTAAAAAAAAGTAAAAAAGTTTTCCCAGGCGGGAATCGAACCGTCGACCTCTCGCGTGCAAAACTTGCGCGCTAACCACTCGGCTAGCAGCGTCTGCAGTGGGCGTTCGGTCTAGACCGATACTCATCCAGCCCGGTAGATATGCACGCTGACTAGAGTCGAGTGTAAAAGCTTCACGATTACAATAAGAACACTTTCAATGCTTTATAAACCTTCTGCCAATATTTCTTGAATGTAATTCACAGCTGTATGCAGCATATGTTTGCAAATCCTGCTTATTTTGGTATCAAACACTTTCGAGGTGGCAGTTCTCACGACGCGTGGACTATCCACTCGATCAGAATGTTCCAAATAGCTATTGGGAGGATTAACTTCCTTTGTAATACGCGTACTAGGTAGTTATTGGACAGATAGCTTATCCGACAGATAACTATTTGCTACAGTTAACGTTTATTATTTGTTGATTGTAATACCGGCCCTAAAAAGACTAATCTTGAAACTGTGATTTTACACGAATTTTTTAATTTTTTGGATCCAGAAATTTGCGTAAATTGGTGTTTTGGAAAAATTCTTAAATCGGCTTTAATTTGCTTCTTTTTTGTTCCACATAGATACTAGAGCATCGTACAAATCTAAAATGATCCTTTATTACATCGTGCCTTGAAACTGTGCACAAATATACTCTCAAACACGCAAAAATATGCATTCCAAAATCACACCTCTTCTAAGTTTTCAGCATATTTTGACCGAACCACTTGCCCAAGTTACAAAACAAAATATAAAGAATTTACAAAAAAGGCTGTAGAGTAAGTAAATAATGGCCAATTTTTTTGGATCAAAATCCTCCAACGTCACGGGACATACAGATCGTCCCCATGTTATTTCTTATGGGAGATTTTTACCTGTGGGATCTAGCTAGATAAATATTAAGTTTGACATTTTTTTTCGTGTCATGGTGGACCCAATAATGATTCTGTTAATTGCTAAATTCATTAATAGTTAGCCTGATTGAAATATATTTTTTGAGTTTAGCGCGTGAATACCCCTTTAACAACATTCATCATCCTCGTTTATTTTCCATAGTTTTACGTTTAGAGATTTAAAAACGCAGACCACTCAATCCATTTGACATTTAATTTTAGGAATTATGATTGCAAGCAAAAAATTTCGTAAGTCGGTACGGGTTTAATAAACAGATGGTATCTGATTTTTGACACCGATTGTAGGCCTACATGTCATCGATAAACAACAATTAACCAATTACAAAGAGTTAATAAAGCAATATGAAATTAATTGATACGACCAATACCGGAGAAGCTATGACGAAAAGTATGAAAATCACAAAATACATATTTGGGTCAAAGAACATAAATTTAAAAAAGAATATACTAATGATTTCTCATCTCCTATAAGACCTTTTACAATAATCAATAAAAAAAACGGTCTCAACAAAATGCTAACGGAAATGCGATTCTAAACTGGACTTTATGGATCTATAATAAACAATAAGGTCGTTACTACAGAAACTTGCTCTATAGGCTATTATCAATTTGATGATAACACAATTTATGAATCTGATGTCCACCTACAATGCATCCACCTATAATGCACTGAAGATGCATTGAAGTAAAGAGTGTAAATCTAATTAATATGTTACATTGTATGAGATGTTTTATGTAGCAAAATATGCAAACATTGAATTCTAATGTTTTAGACATAAACTGTTTCTTTTTCAACGTGCAGTTGAATAGGTACAAAAAGGGGTAGAGCAAATTGGCGCAATTATTTCAGAGATAAGGATAGCTCCACAAAATAAATATTTTGTATTGTAACTCAAAAGAAAAGGGAATACAAAAATAAAAAATAGGGGTGCAAAATGGTGCATTTTGAGTGCAATAAATACATGCTAACAGAACTAAGTTTCGAAGAATGTGATTAGCCCTCTCCCCCCTTAACTATTTTTGGTTTAAACACGAAATGGAAGGGTGTGCAAAAATAAAAATAGGGGTGCAAAATGGTGCATTTTAAGTGCAATAAATACATGCTAACAGAAGTTACTTTCGAAGAATGAATGAATAAATGAAAAATTTCGAATGTGGCACTGCTAGCACTAACTTTTTGGACAGCCATTGTAGCGGAGAATCAGGCT
>JAMZAV010011650.1:0-20856 GCA_024449915.1 Sweltsa coloradensis | reverse complement strand
AAAATAATAAAATAATAAAATAATAAAAATAATAAAAAAATTAATAATTTAATAATAATAATAATAATAATTTAATTAATAAAAATATAAAAAAAAAAATAACAAAAAAAATAAGAAGAAAATCTGTCATTAAGTTGGGCAACCCAAGTTTCAATCGGTTTGGGAATTAACCGATATTAATCAGATAAATGGTCCATCACTAACAAGGTCAAGATAATCAAGAAGCAAATAAAGAACATTATCCAGAAAGATTTAATAAGTTGCTGGAAGTCTAAACCCTTGCATGGACAATATATTACACGCATGGAGCAACCACATATTGACCAAGTCAAACCAATAAGTGGCGGGCAGAAGTAACCCCAAAGGTGAAACTAAAAGTCTTATTGTAGCTGCACAAGATCAAGCCTTAAGAACAAAATTATGAAAAAAGAATTCTCAAACTCGACGTAGATGACAGTGTCGTTTGTGTAAGTTTTATGAAGAAAGCGTAGAGCACATTATTTCTGGATGTCCGGTCTTAGAAAAAACGGAATACATTGATCGCCCATGATAAAAGTTGGGGCATTTTTGCATTGGAACATTTGTAGAAGTTACAACATCGAAACTTCTGACAAATGGTAAAATGCTTTATACCAGAACAAGTAGTTGAAAATGGTAATGTGACCATATTGTGGAATGAGCTAATATCACTGATAGAAAAGGTTCTTCACAACAAACCAGACATGTGGTTAAAAACAAAGCGACCCAAAATGTTTGATCATCGATGTAGCTATTCCCTCAGACCGCAACATAGTCCTAAAGGAAGCAGAAAAACGCACAAGATATGGGAGACCTTCAAATAGAAATTCAACGAATGTGGAATGTCCGTTGTAAGATTGTTCCCATTATTATTGGAGCTTGTGGGGCAATTGAAGAAGTTTGAAGAGAACCTCAACATATCTCTGGCAATCACTGGACTCCAGAGCTTCAAAAGGCCGCATTATTAGGAACCGCCCACTACTACCAAAGTTTTAGTGTTAAAAAAAAATTGTTTCTGTTAATTTTTTGTATGTATTGTATTTTTTTAATGCCATGTATATTTAATTTTTTTGTAATAAAGGGGTTTCACCTTAGAGATGTGGTTCATCCCCTGGTGAAAGTTCTTAAAAACCCATTATGTAATGTTTCATATTGGTGAATAAAAGAAATAATAATATAATTCAATTTTATTAAAAATTTTTTTCAAAAAAACAAATACACGATTAAAAACAATAAAAAACAATATAATTACAAAAATCATGTTTTGAAGACCTTGGGGTTCGAACATAGTTTGATGTAGTCTCGAACTAAGATGGTCGGTTTCTTGCCCTGAAACTGATTTTCACGGGGATTTTGCACTCCGTCGAATTTTTGGGATTTTAGAATTTGACGGAGAAGGGGTCACTTGGTTGGGTTTTTTTGCAGTGGAGAGCCGGAGTGGTCCGAGAAATGGGGCGCTTTTGGGAAAAAAATTCATGTTTCTCTCGGTCTACTCGAAAGGGAGTGTCTTCCTCAAAAATCTCTGCATACTTCGGGTTGTATTGGAGGCAGTGAAAAACTTGACGGAGAAGGGATATTTGGGTTTGGGGTTTTTTTCCCAGCGGGAGACCCTGGATTCTACGTACGAGATGGCTGCACCACAGAACCGTGTAGATGCCCTTTGGGTTTTGACGATTACAATATTTGTTCACAGGGAAAGGGTAGAACTCTCCGACCCAGAGGTAGAAGTATTTTTCGTCCTCTTCGATCGTGCGAAATGTCTGCAAAGCAACTGAAAATCTTGACACTACACTAAGTTCCCGGGTTGTTGGCTTGTGCTGAGAGCGAATCGAAAGTTTTGCTGGTCTTCCCGGCATGTTTCACGCTGTTTGAAACTTTCCCGCACTCCCCTTTGTGTCGATTTTCAATTACAACTCCTCGAAAAAAGCGACCCACATAATCTCGTCATCATGAAAAATTTGATCTTTGAGAAGTTCATCGTGTGGAAAGTTTTTGCAATTTAGCCAATCGCTTTGATTTGGGGGGGTTTTTACTGAAACTTTTGGCCATGATAATGATTTTCAGAATACCTCATTCCCACCCGTGGTTTTATCCCCTTAAAATGGGGCGATGACGCTATGTTGAGCGTATTCGCCACCGACGGACTGCGTGAAGCGTGCCACTGGGTTCTTGCAAATATCACTTGTACCCGGGACATAAACAGATCATTTTATATCTTTCTAACAAATATTGTCTTTGCCCGGGGCACGGTTCCACATATTATTTCGAGACCACTTTTGTTTCGCTGACCAATTTTTTTTCCTATTTATGAGCACTCTCTTACTAATACCTAACGCGCAATACTCGTTCTTTTTTTTGGTCCCATCCCCCAAGACTCCCCTATAAAAAATCCACTGGGTAGAGTATCCTTCTGTTTTAAATAAATAATAAAAATAAAAATAATAATAATGATTATTGATTCATAGCAGTTGTCGAAAAAGTTTGCCCCGACTGGGGTTTTTGACAACTGCTATGAATCAATAACTATGTCCTTTGTGGCGTTTGGCACTCGTGTAACCCGCCTCGTAGGCGCTCTGGGTGTTGATTGTAGCGGTAAAAAGGATTAGGCCCTATTTTTACACAACAACAGACTAAGATCGCGATAATTATATGACTTAAGGGGATGAAGGTTGTGTCACAGAGTGTGACTTTCTTGGGGTTGGGCGTCTCGGCTACCCCCGGTTTTCCGTCGTCGCGTTAGGCCTCGGCAGACCGCCGGTGTCATTGACAGCTGTCAGTGCCTGATTGTACACGCCACGTGCCGTAGCCCCGGTGCTGGTTGCTTCTCCCTGCTCACGGCCGCCTCGCGGTGGTTCTCTCTCCCTCGCTGGAGCGACGAAGTCCTCGCGTGTACTTCGGGTGGTTCCGGTCGCGTTCGGCCGGTTGCTTAGATCGGCTGTGCGGGCGACATTGCCTCCACCTCCTGGGTTCGGTGCCCGTGCATTACCGCGGTACGCGTTTTTCGTGCGATATTGGCCCGACGGTGGTGGGTGGTTTGGACCCACGTTTCGATTGGCCTCACTGCTGGCGACTACACTATCCGGATTGGCCAACTTCATTTTCTCCGTTTCCATGCGTACGAGTATGCGCACCAGTTCCTCCGGTGAATCGGCTGCAGGTAACAGCGCCATCCCTATAGGGTCAATGAACTGTCCTCGCAGGTTTGCAGTTAATAAGCTGTCATCGATGGGGTTGGCCAGAAAGCTGTTCAATCGTATTAGTTTCCGGCAATAACTCGACATGAGCCTCGAGCCCACCACAAACTTCCCTGAACCCAGGTATTGGATCAGGCGACTCTGCTCCATTGCGCCCCAGTATTTGTCCAGCAGTGACTTTTTAAAGTCGGGAAAGTCGTCGAAGTCGGTGTCTCGCACCCACTCGAGGACGGTCCCTCCACAGCACTGCGTCGCCAGGGTCACTCTCGAACCCGCGTCTACCCGGTAGGCCGCGAAACGCCGTTCTAGTATGCGCATAAACTCTTTCGGGTGCATGTATTGAAACTTAGGCCCTCCTTGGCCAGCCTATCTGCCACGAACATCTCATATTTCAACGAAGCACGTTCATCGGCCGCCTCGCTTACTGTTGAGCCGGGTGCACGCTCTCGTGGTTGTGCTAGCGCCCGCTACATCTCTGCGCGTAGCGCCGCTGCGCGCGCATCATACTCTCGCCTCCATTTCCCGCTCGCCTCGGCTACTCGCTTGTCGATGGCGTCGCCGTCGACTGACTCGACTCTCGTGCGCTCCGCCGTGGTGACTTGGGTCACGACTGCGTCCACCCTGCCGGTTAGGCCCTCGACGTCTGCTGCAAGGCTGGCTATAATCCCGTGGGTCTCGGTCCGGCTGTCTCTAAGACTTGTTTCGAGCCCTGACATTTGCTCTGCCCTACTTTTCTCCAGCTGCGTCACTCGCTCGCACTCACTCGCTACGCTCGCGCTCAGCTGATTTATTTCTGTTCTGACGTCTCCTTCTAGCCTGCCTAGCTCGGTCCGCTGCATCCCTTGTGCCTGACGTACGAGCTCCTCTAGACTCGTGATTTTGGCGGTTAGGGCCTCTGTCTGCGTATTCAGACTTTCCCTAGCTAAATCGGCTTGCGCCGTAATCTTAAGGCCAAGTGCGTCTAAACGCTGATCTCTCGCCCTATCTGCGGCGTCCCTAACCTCGTAGCCTTGGGTCTGCGCTGCGAGCAGCCTGGTAAAGAACCTCTCTTCCCTAGCCAGATTGTCTGCGCGTTCCCGGGCCCTCTCGGCTGTGCTACGCTCCGCGGCTTCAGCTGCCTCCCTACGATATTTCTCGAAATTACTATCCATAATTCCTAGAATTTTGTGTTCGAAATTCTCGAATTGTACTCGAAGTTCGCCCTTTGTTGCGAATTCCGCGTCGTTTGCCGTAGTGGCCGCTTGCTCCTCGTCCTCTTCGACGATCAGGGAACAATCCCGCAGGATTTCGGGTTCCCCGCTCTCCGAGTCTCGTACGTACACCGCGCCTGGCTCAGCGATCATGCTGGGCACCGCGATGCTCCGCCGGCTCGCACGGACCTCCGCGATTACTTCTTCGCGCTTCTCCTCCGCGCTCTCCACTATCTCCGGTATTTTATTGTTCTCGCTGGCCATTTCGCAAATTGCTTTGTGCGCCAGTTAGGGCTGATCACAAAGTAAACAACTAGGATTCTTAGCCTCGAGTTAACCGTAGTGACTAACCCGCCTCCTACGGTGCTGCGTCGATTGTAGCTCCGTACAATGACTCGTCACCAGCCTATGCCTGGGCCTACTCAGTCACACAAGACGCCTACTCTCGTATCGTGGTTTATAATCGTGCCTCGCAGTTGGGCGGCAATTGTGGCGTTTGGCAATCGTGTAACCCACCTCGTGGGCACTCTGGGTGTTGATTGTAGCGGTAAAAAGGATTAGGCCCTATTTTTACACAACAACAGACTAAGATCGCGATAATTATATGACTTAAGGGGATGAAGGTTGTGTCACCGAGTGTGACTTTCTTGGGGTTGGGCGCCTTAATTACTATCTCAATTACAAGCCTAGCCACTATACAGGACATGTAATTAAAAATAGAAATCTGACTAAGAAATACCTAGCTCGAAAACATCGGGTTATTGAAATGGTCGACGAGACAATGTGTTGCATCCACCTGCACAACAGTCGCCAGGGTACACTCGTACCACCGACGTACCAGGGCTTACCAGGACCACGCCGGGTCCTCTGATGAGTGGCACGGCGGGGCGGCAGCTACCTCCTCTGGATCGGCGCGCTCTGGAATGCCTAGGCTACTTATGGCTAGTGGTGGTTGCAAAAGGGTGGCTGAAGGCCTAAAATAACTGAAAGTTATGGACAGCAAATGGTAAGAGATAACAGGATAAATTAGTTTTGCTAGGAAACAAAACTTTCGTTGGAAGACAATTTTATGCAGTGAAACAGTTACATGTGACAAGTTACGAAATATTTGGGCAATTTAAACTGGATCCAGCGAATTAAAAGGTTACGTTGACATAGCAAAACATTACAAAATCACATGAAATTTTACAAAGGTTAGTTATAAATAATGGCCAAATTGGTTTGTACTCATCCTCTCAGCTCTCAGCTCAGTCCCATCATTACTCGTTTCTCACAAACATCGCAGGTTCGACGCGTCGGCTTGATGTGGTCGGTATGCTGAAGGGGGGGGGGGGGGGGGAAAGATGCAGGCTTGATGCGGCGGACGAGGGCGTCCTGACGAATGGACGGCCTCGTGCAATCCCGTTGTAGATCGCCCCTACCTCACGTGTATCGACACATGGAACATCCGTTTAATGTCCAAGCGCGAATAAGACCACCCGGTCTCGGAAGGCGTCGGGGGCGTCGATCTATTCAGACGACCTTGGCGGACGGCGTCGAAATTATGCCTGTAGCACGGCGGGGGAAGGGAAGGAACAATGGCCTTGCCTGGCCGGCGTGGCTACGTAGGCCTCCCACATGGTTGCAAGTGTAGGCTCTGGACCCATAGTGTGGTCACAGGATAATACATGGAATAATAATATGGAACACGGAATACAATAGATAAGACAGGATGAGTAGGGGTTAGGAAAAGTCCTTGTAGTCGAGTTACCTTGACATAGCAATGGTCGTCGATGCCATGTAGCTTCTCCTCAGGGACCCATGGCGTGGGTCGCTTGTTGGTCGGCTTACACGCGTTGGTTTTTATATAGAATCGAAAATAACTAATAACCCGTATACACTACAACACTGGCTAACCGCCTACGCTTCTTTTGACTCGACATCGCGACTAAAACACACGCTTTTCAGTGGCTTTTAGTGAACTTTTGCACAACACACAATCGGCACTGTTCACTGGTAGGTGGTGAGCGCGCGAGTGCCTGGCTGACTTTGCTTGGGCACGCACTTGGGTGAAACGAGTTTTCCCTAGAGCCAGCGACCCTGATTGGCCAGCGGGGGCGGTTTTTGCAAACCTCCACCAATGGGGTCACTCCTCTCTTGGACTAAACTCCTCACAGTTCACAAAGAAAACTGGCCGTTGCTCTCGTTCGAAAAATATCACAATTTACACAGGGTTGCCCCCTAAATACGCTTGACAACCTTGCAAGCAATCTATTTTTAGCAGATTCTCAGAAATCCATCTGTGAAGACTGGCTTTCTCTGCTCGCTAGCTGACCAAGTTCCCAACATGATGGCCAGTGCAGCAACCTTGTATGCACCTGTTGCCTTAGGGGCACAACATACGTGGGCTACAAAGCACCACAGATTTACATATTATTTATAATCGATTAACATTGCAGATGTTGATTGATTATTCACCCGAGGGTGTTTGAATTAATTACATTTATGCAGATTAACACAATAAAATTTTAATGGGGTAGGCAGCTGTAGGGTTGGTCCGTTACACCTTAAAGGGGCTAAAAACCCAAAAAATTATTTTTTACCACGTGATCTATAGCACAATACTACACTAAAATGACAGTTTAAAAAATTATATCTTGTAACTGAGATTTAACACGAATTTTTGAATTTTTTTTATCCAGGAATTTGCGAAAATTGGTGTTTTGGGAAATTTCTAAAATCGGCTTTAACCTGCTTCTTTTTTGGTCCACATAGATACTAGAGCATAGTACCAATCTTAAATGCCCCGTTATAACATCGTGTCTTGAAACTGTGCCCAAATATACCCTCAAACACGCAAAAAAATGCATTCCAAAATCACACCCCACCTTGGTAATCAGCATATTTTGACCAAACTACTTGCTTAAATTACAAAACAAAATATAGAGAATTTACAGAAAAGGCTGTAGAGTACGTCAATAATGGCCAATATTTTTAAGCTCGAAAAATGTTATGTAAGACAATTTTTTGGGAGGTCATGGGGGCCCCAATAATTTTTCTGTTAATTGCTAAATTGATTACTAGTTAGCCTGAATGAAATATATTTTTTGAGTTTAGCGGTTAAATACCCCTTTAAAGAGGGCTTATGCTTAAAAACCTAATATTAATAATAATGATAATAATAAAAATAATAACAAAATAATAATAATAATAATAATAATAATAATAATAATAATAATATAATAATAATAATAATAATAATAATAATAATAATTTTTTTTTTTTTTTTTTTTTTTTTTTTTTTCAATTTATTTATAACATCATGTACAAAATGGAATAAGCTTCTTTCCACAAAGCCTTATGAAAAGGCTTGTCTGTGGTTTAAATAAATACAAACATACATGAAATATCTGCGATAAGTGTGAGTTATTACAATAACAATACATAAAAACTTACTAGGGACTCCATAAATGATTAAATTAAATAATAAGGAACAAGAAAATAACAAACGTCAAGAAATGAACAATACAATAATACTAAATTTAACTGAACTCAAACAATTATAAAATGTTGCGCCATGGTAGGGGTAATGGTCAGCAACTGACGTTATTTATGCTCATAGTAATAATAATAATAATAATAATAATAATAATAATAATAATAATAATAATAATAATAATAATTAAACGAGTGAGCGCAGCGAACGGAGTGATCTCCATTCAACTTAAACGGCCCTTATTCTGTTATTCTGCGTGCGTGTGTGTACGTTGAAAATCAGCCGAATCGCTGAACAGATTGCGCTGAAATTTTAAACAGACATCCGGTACGAGTTTATTGAGAACTGCTAACAAAATCAGCTAGATCCATTGCGATTTAACCTTACAAGAAATAATAAATTGAAAAATAGGCTTCCAATGTTTAGAAATTATTTTAACAACAATGGTTTAGATTTTGAAAAGATAGTTTTTGTTTGTTATTAACCTGGCTGTGAAATGCCGTGTCCATGCAAGGTCTTTCGAATGTTGCAGGTCAAGGTACCCCCAAATTCCGCTCGTAGATTGAGTAAACCTTGCAATATTTTCACGTATTTCGTACTGGCTATGTTTTCCTTGGTATTGTCACAGATGATGGACTACACTGCGTTATATGCATTTCAAAACATGTTTAATAATTTTTAAAATACAATCCAGAAATAACAAAATCTTTCCCGACCAGGGGATTGAACCCACGTCTCCCATATTTCGGCTATTCGGCACCAAAAAGCACACTAGCGCGGCCCTGTTGGCGGAACGTAGAACCCGAGCAGTAGTGATCACTCAGGTAGACACAGCGGCAAATAACGTGGAAGAACGTGTAGATGTAACTAAAAAGTTGAGTTTTCGGTAGGATACGTTTTGTTTACGGATGTTGAACGTTAGAAATAAAATAAAGACATATTTGTGCTATGGTTATCACAAGAAAACAAATTTTAAATGAAAGAATGGGGCCTGTAAGTGCACCATAAAGTGGACACCTGACGCAAGGGTTATGTCTCGAATGGTTAACTTTTCTTTTAAAATACAACTCTTTCACTTAAATAACAACTTGTAAAAATTATCGTGATCTCAATTTAAATTTCGGTAGGGCTTATTCTTAATAAAAACATTATTCTTACATTTAAGTCCAGGGATAAAGTCCAAAAACATATAGTCAGATGACAGTGTGGTGTCATACACCACTGATTTTTCCCCGTTGTTTTTTGTATATTTATTTTTTTTTATTTTCATTTTAAAAATTATACATATTTTTTTTTTAACCCCGTCCCCCGGACACTCATATTAAATCGCTTTTTTACAATTTCAGAAAAAATAATTTTAATTCATGCTTATGCCAATGGGCCCATCACCCCCGTTCCCAATTGTTACACATACAGGCCTAAAATAGCACATAGGCCAAATTTTAATTTGTTTCGAAATGTGATGGGCTATCCCTTAAAAATTACTACACGGGTAGTGCGTTTTTATCAACAAAAAAAAAGGTGGGCCCTAGTTGTAATAATTGGGAAAAATCGTTTTCAATTAACATTTTTAAATTTTACCAATTTCTGCAGCCAAGTATTTTTAGAAGTTTTTCATGTTCGGAAAAAAAAAAGCCACTTTGTAGATGATTACAGAAAACATCCGGTTTTTATAGCATAGATGGGGGCCTAATTTATTGACTTTTCGGGGAAAATATGATGAAAAAAAACCCAAGTTGTACTTTTTAATTGTTTTTTACATTTCGGGGGGAAAACTTTTTAAAATTTTTCACCTTGCACTTGAGCTTTTCATTTTTTATATTAATTTTTTTTGCAAAATTTTGTTGAACAAAAAACCAGCCCTCTTTTTCCAATTCAAAAACTTAACATTCTAAAATTAAATTTTTGGGAAAATAAAAATTCCTTGGACCAATCCCCAATTTTTGGGGCGGGCAACTTTACTATATAGTAGAAATTTAAATAATAAAAAAAAAAAATCTTCTTTTGAATTTTTTTCTGGAAAAATTCTGACGCTCAAACATAATAATATACCCAAAAATATTATGATGGGTATTATTGGGATAATATTTTAAAAATTTTATCCCTATTCCATTCAAAAAAATATAGGAATAGAAAGGGTTTTTTTTCCCAATTTTTGGGTATTTTTGGCCCACCCACTCAATTACGCCTATTGTGGTTTTATAAGAGGGGAAACAAAAGGGAAAACCCTAGATGAAAATAAAACATCTTATTTAATGCGTGGGGGCCGGGGGAAAGGTAAAAGGGGGTAACAGATCGGAAATAATCCTGAAGGTCATAACCGGGGCGACTAATACACGTTAGCGCCAAAAAAAATAAGCTCCAGCCGGAATCCCCAATTTCGGCCCGCCATGTTGTGACGTAGGGGCGCCCCCAGTCTGCGATCTACATGTCGTTTGGTGCGAATAAGGGGGCTTTAGCCCAAAATGGGCTAGGGGAAAAGCCAAAAATCGTTTTTAGACCCAGTGAGCGAGTCATTTGTTGAGTACCCCCCGGGGAACATTTTCATTTTAAATTTTTAAATTATTTGGCATAAATTTAAAAAAGTCGTTCCGATAGACCCCCAAAATTAAAGAGAATTGTTTAATTTGGAGGGCAAAGGGTTCCCCAATTTTCCAAATTTGATTCCCAACACCCACAGCTATCATTTTAAGCTTGTTTAACTCAACATTTCGTTCGCCTTCATAGCTTCGCGACGCTATGAACACGACCGACGCTCAATTTTTTTCGGTCCGCACTTTGAAAAACTTAAATATTAAATTTCTTTTGTATAAAATGCATTTACGGGGACACATATTTTATGTCCATGTTTTCACCATTAATCACGTTTAATATAGTGTACTTGTTATACGTCCAAAAAACATAAATAACAGTCCGTTTCATGATCAAATAGACCTCAAGATGCGTTTTTTTAAGAATACGCACTGCTTCGTTTTGAGGGCAAAGGTAGAGTTTTTTTCAAAAAGATTATTAAAATTTCTCAATATAATAGTTAATGATGTAAGCAACAAAATGGCTATCTTCAATTTGGCCATAAATATTACAGTTTACACTGTAAATAATAAAATACCTAAAGCTGCGCGCGGCACTCGAGTCGGGAAAAACGTACTATATCACTGTAAATTTCCTTCTAATTATGGGTTAATTCTTTAAATTTTTCCACTCTTGACCGTAATTAAAGCAAATCCTGATTAGAATAAATGTAATTCAAACAAAAAAGACAGTCATTTTCCAAAGTGGGTCCCCATAAATATTTTTAAAAATTGACGGTTTGCAAAGACAATTGTCCAGTGGATGATTAAGCGAGCGAAGCGAGCGTTTCCATTTGACTCTGCCGGAAAAATTAGTCACTGGTTTTGTTTTTTTTTTTTTTTGTTTGTTTGTTTGTTTGTTTTTTTTTTTTTTTTTTTGTTTGTATGTCTCGCGATAACGTTCGAACGGAGGCTCGGATCGAGTTGAAATTTTCACCATCCGCAAGCTTTGTTCTCGATTGAATGCCATTAGTTTTGTGGCAAAATCGTTCAAAAAGTTAAAAAGTTACATTAAAGTTAATCGAAAGTTTTTTTTCAAACTCAACGGCGACAAAATCTGAGATAGCCAAATCCATTAGAATGTCCGTCCGGTCACGAATATGTTAATTTTATTTTGATCCGATAAGTAGTGTAGATGGAAATTACATTATAACAAAGTAAACGTTGCCATGGCAACGAAAAGACGCGCAAAGTTTTCTAATGCACTGCCACCTAGAATTTTATCAAAATACTTTCGAGGAAGCAGTCTATTATTTGTCAACAAAGAGTTTAAATAGTTTTCCAAGAAGTCAAGGTCCTCTAGATGGCGGTGGAATTAAAGTAAAGATTTAAACACGGGTTTTACCCAAAACCTTGGCAATAATAAATAATACTGGAAACGCGAACGTCGTAATTTTTTAAATTTTAAAAAAATGTGCAATGTGGGTCTAGCTAAAAGCACGTGCTCGCTTATCAACGCGTCCAACTGAGCGTTTCCTAGTTATAGGTGTATGTTAGTTTAATTTATCTCCTAGCTGGGATAAAACATAACCTGATACCCATTTTTGCGGTTATACCCTTGTACAAATAGTTGAATTCCTGAAAAAAATATATGCCCACAGCGTGTGACACTCAAATTTTCTTTCACACTTCCCCACTTCAATGTCAAATTATTTACTTTAAGCATAGCGTTTAAGCGTTTAAGACATTTATTTTGATGTATCTTACATAAGCAAAAGCTTTGTTACAGGGAAATAAAAAAGAATATGTAGTTATAGATGTTCCATAAAGTGGGTCCCTAAATGTAATAAAACAAATAAATAAATATTTATATACGTATTGTATTCTTTGTACATTTGTCATTACGATAATTACACCATTTTACATGTACATTGTTTAGCTATTAATGTCATTACATCAATAGTAGACATAAAGGCAATATAACTGTCAAATAAAAAAAAATAGAAACCCTCCAAACAGTAAATGCAGATTGCTGCATGCAGCTTCAAGGTTTCGAGTGCATAATGAATGATAAATCTTTAACCGTTATTTCCCGGGATATTAAAAATATTTTTAAAACTTTTAATAATATACAAAGCATATTTGTACCGGTACTCACATATGGGGGGCAGTGACAGGGCCAGTTGGGGGAAAAAAGGGAAAAAAAATTGAAGCTGGGGAAATTGCAATTTTAAGGAGTGGTAACGGGAGTTACGAAGATTGATTAAGATGAGGAGCCACGAAGATTAGGAAAGAATTTAAGAGTAGAGAGTTTAAACTTTAAGCTAGGGAAGAAAGGCTGAGGTGGTTGGACACATGAAAGAGCATGCAAAACAACAGGATTCCGAAGATGCAATATGAAAAAAGACCCCAGGAAACAAAACAGAGAAAAAGAGGGAGCCCAGATGAGGGGGAAGACATTATAGCAATGGATTTCAAAAGGAAAAATGCAGCTTGGGAAAGGGATTAACCAGGAAAATGACGAAAGAACGAAAAAAATATGGCAAAAATGGTGGAGGGCCCTGAGGAAGAAGACAGTGACGAGGAAGAAAGATGATGCAGAGGAAGAATAAATTATGTGGAAGAAGCGCCAGGCATAGCTAGCCCATGGATAAGCCCGGGAGCCAAAAAGAATGTGGTGGGAACGTCCCACCCCCTACCCGACTTATTTGGGAAAATTTGGGGCTCGATATTAATTAATAATTAATTTTAGTGTTTATTATTGTTTCACAATAAGAAATTACGCAAAACGTAATTTTTTAAGATAATTAAATAAATAAAGAAGTACAGTTTGTTCACAGTATTCGTTTGCAGAGAACTCATTTTGCTTCAAACATTGTTTTATATAATGGCTATCTCTAGTCAAATTGAACCGGCGGGCTTCAGAATGGTTGATATCTTCCAATCATGTAACTCTGGAGGATTATTCCTGGAAAGGATTCCAAGGCCCCTTTTCCATATATCTGACTGATAGTTTGCACGTTTGATGTTTTTATAAAGTGCGTCTTTACAAGGAGGGACAAAGGTAGATTCTATGGTTCCCCTTTTCGGGGCAGAACAACAAATAGCGCTAATCGTTTTACTTTGTTATGCTTTCTCCTTCATAAAGTTTATACACAAACTCTTCTACACCATCCATTGTTCGGGATTCACATCAAAGTTTGTCCGAGTATTATTTTTGCTGCAGCTATCTTTCCTTTTCCTTCAAAAGCACTAACAGTATAACATCAAGATAATGCGTGCATCCGAGAAGTGTGTTGCATGTTTCTGCCCCATAGCGTACTATGTAAGATTTTCATGTCTTCCAAATTTCGCCTTTGAAGAGTGCCCGTTTGTAAGATAAGAGTTTTTTGAACAAAAATAGGCTACCAAGGTTAGTTTTAATTGCAGACAAATTACAAACAATGTTTATTTTTATTTGGGACATTATATTTTATTTATGTATTTATTAATTATTTTTTTTCGTCGTCATAATTACATTCATCAAGAAAAACGGCGTCGACACTAACAAAAAATTTTGCTAAAACCTTTTAAAAACCATGAGAAATCTTCGTGCCTCGAAGAGCCTTGCTGATGTCACAAAAATAACATGGCACATGTTATAGGTTCTGCCACAAGTGCTCCTTGGACATCAGTGAACATCAGTGTAGTTAACCTTTGGTTTATTGATGGCAAATGGAAGAGGATCAATATGGCGACATCCGTGTCGTCACAATAATAACAAAGTCTTCATATCCCGCTCCTGTCGCGTGATTAGCATGAAGTATAATTCTAGTATAAGCTTCTTTTTGCTACGATAAAGGATCTGGTACGTTGCCAATACAGTCTTAGTGTACCGATAACATTTAGTTCCACAATTTCGAAGAAATTTTAGAATAGAAACAATGGATGGTGTAGAAGAGTTTTTGGTAATATTTATGGAGGAGATAGCATAACAAATAAAAACGATTTGCGCTATTCGTTGTTCGTTGTTCTGCACGAAAAGGGGCACTATAGAACATACTTTTCTCCCCCTTGTAAGGACGCACTTCATATATACATCAAAACCCTGCAAACACTCAGTCTGATATAGGGAAATGAGCCATGGAATCCTTTTCAAAAATACCTCCTCCAGAGTTGCATGGATGGAAGATATCAAAAGATTTCAGAAGCTATGCCGGTTCTGAGATATGGTTGAGCATTGAACCAGCTCCAACTGATGTGCTGTAACTCTTAGTATGCAATTGTTTACGCCAATGTCTTCCATAGTCATGTTATGGGTTGCGTAATTATCTTCGTCGTACCGAAAATGTTTCAAATACAGACTTGTACAAATTCTGTTGTCAGTACAAGAGAGGATGAGAACGAAGAAAACATCGACCAGACGTGATTGAAAATATTTTTTTTTAATTTTATATTTCACAGTAGGTATCGAAAATATGCATATCCTTTTCGTACAAAATGTCTATGCTAAGGCTACTGCAGGGGTTTTGACTAGAGATAGACATTATATAACAAGGGTTTTAAGCAAATGAGTTCTCTGACAACACATATTGTGAACAGACTGGATTTCTTTATTTATTATTAATCTTATAAATAATTACGTTTGCGTCATTTCTTTTTGAAGCAACAATAATTAATAAATATTCAAAAATGATAAATAACGCCGTTATTTATCATTTTTATACCGTTATTATAACGGTATGATTTGGCATTATGCACTCGAACCTGAAAGCTGCATGCAGCAATCTGCATTTACTGTTTGGAGGGGGTTTTTATTTTTTTTTTTTTTACAGTTATATTGCCTTTATGTCTACTATTATATTGTGTCTTAATGTAATGGTATATTAATGGCTAAACAATGTACATGGACATGGTGTAATGTTGTAATGACAAATGAAACAATGTATACAATTTTATATATAAATAAATTTTTTATTTACTAATATACATTAGGGAAACCCCCTTTTTGGAACAGTCTTTATACTTACATATTCCCTTTTTGTTTCCCTGTAACAATGCTTTTGCTTGGGTAAGATACTCTCAGAATAATATTTTAAACGCTTAAACGCTATGCTTAAAGTAAGTAATTCGGCATTGAAGTGGGAAAGTGTGAAATAAAATTTGAGTGTCACCCGTTTGACACATATTTTTTTTCAGGAATTTTAACTAGTTGCATAGCCATAATCGCCAAAAAAAGTATATCATGTTATGTTTTATCCCAGATAGGGGATTATTTTATATACTAATATACAACTTAAAAAAATATCCATGGACAATTGTCTTTGCAAACGTCATTTTCTAAAAATATATAGCAGGGACCCATTTTTGGATACTGACTGTACTTTTTTGTTGAATTACATTTTTATCTAATCCTGATTTGCTTTATTTGCGTTCAAGAGTAAAAATAATGAATTAACTTAATTAGAAGGAAATTTTCAGTGATATATCGTTTTTCTAGACTCGGGTGCCGCGCGCAGCTTTAGGTATTTTATTATTTACAGTGTATCTTAATATTTTGGCCCAAATTCAAGATTCCATTTTGTTTCCAACACATTTAATATTATATTGAGCATTTTGAATAATCATTTTTGAAAAAAATCTACCTTTTGCATCAAACGAAAGCAGTGCGTATTCTTAAAAAACGCATTTGAGTCTATTTGATATAAAACAGACTATATTGTATGTATTTGGGCGTAAAACCCAAGTACACTATATTAAAACGTGATTAATGGTGAAAAACATGGACATAAAGTAATGTCTGTAAGTGCCCTTTATAAAAGAAATTTAATATTTAAGTTGTCACTGCGCGGAACGAAAAAATTGAGCGTCGGTCGTGTTCATAAGCGTCGCGACGCTATGAAGGCGAACGAAATGTTGAGTTAATCAAGCTTAAAATGATAGCCTTTTTGGGTGTTGGAATCGAATGGTATGCGTGAACCTTTGCCACCCCGTTTGAGCGAATAATTTTACCCATCGGAAACGCTAAAAGGGGTTTTAAATTTAGTTGGTATAAGGGCACGTCAACTGTAAGGCCATAATGCGCCACTCTAACCTATGATAGGCTAGGGAGGCCTAAGGTAGGGGGAAGAAAAGTAATGTTACCGCGGATACTCAACAGATGGCTCACTCACTCGTTTAACAACGACTTTGGCGTTTCCCTAGTGTAGTGTTGTTAACACAAACCGAGGGTAAAAGGAAACTAGCTTTAACAATGGCATACAGTTTGTTGCAAACATTGACTTAATGAGTCAATATTAGTATTAAATAAACATAATTGAAATAAATCTCGAGCCAAGTTTATATTGAGGCTGCGTCTTCCACATGTTTTCAGTTCCCACCCCTCGGACCTTTCGAGATACAATACAAAACTTGGACAAGAGCGCCGTACAGTCTGGCCGATAAAGTAAACCTCTATTCGAATGTTGCCTGTTAGTAGTTCTGAATTTCACAGCGAGAGAGCGATACCGTATAGCTACTACAACAGTGTAACGACAGTTGCTATTGAAATAAATTCAACCAAAATATCCCGCCTGAATGCCCCCACTGCGACGATCCCGAGACCATCTCCTACTAGTATGTCCTCATTACGACAGATGGCGCGACTCGCTCTATTCAGCCCTACCAAACAACATCCAACATCCTCTTACAGAAACTGATATCCTCTCCAATTTTAATCTCAACTCCGTCCAAAGAATTTTTTTTTGTTTTTTTTTTTTTTCAAAATTCGTCGCCAAAACGGGAAGAAAAATATAAAGTCCGAGCAGCAGTAAATCAACCAGCGGAAGGGTTCTCACCACCGCTAGAAAAAAACAGAAAACAAAACAAACAACAAACAGTTGCTATTGTAAACTAACGGTTGACGCACCCAACCCAAAATAAGACTAAAATAGTACGATAGATAATTAAATGATTAAATTAAAATTACTTAGAAAATCTCATTTAGCACATCTGCAACAGAATGTTGTTCAAATAATTACGATTGTAAAAGATTAGTTGATTGATTGATTAAAGTTTCATTTTTGCTGGCAAGATTGAGACCATGGAGCCATGGGGAGAGAGAGAGAAATAGAAAGAGAGATTGATTGATTGATTGATTAAGGTTTTATTTATACTGGCAAGATTAAGGCCATGAGGCCATTAAGGCCAGAGAGAGAGAGAGAGAGAGAGAGAGAGAAATAATGCACACAATAGATTGTGTTATCATTTATTAAATGATTGGTTGATTGGTGATGGACAGAGTTAACGCCTCGGCATGTTTTTAATTTAATAATTAATAAAAGCAATTAATAATTGTAGGTATTTTATTGGATGAGCGTAGCGAGCGAAGCGAAGATTCCATTCTACTACACTGGAGAAAAAAATCCGGAATGTTTTTTTTTTTTCTTTTTTTTTTTTTTTTTTTCTTTTTGTATTTTTGTCTGTTTGTCCACACGATTCCGGCTAAACCCATAATCCGATTGCGATGAATTTTATGGAGGCCTTCGAAATCTCTGAACTTAGAACTGCCACGTTTTTGAGCGCAATCGGAAAAATTTTTCTCATGAAAATCGCAATTTACGATTTTTTCGATTTTAAAAAATTTCTTCGACTTATAACACCTACATGCTTTATTCGATTTTAATGATTTTTTCACAGAACCTTTATTTTATGAATTTAGTATATTCTTTTGTAATTTGAGCGCAATTGAAAAAACATTTATCATAAAAATCGAAATTTACGGGTTTTTTCTTTTTTTTAAACAATTCTTTGACTGATAACACCTACATGTTTTATCCGATTAAAATAATTTTTTCGTAGAACCTTTATTTTATGAATTAATATATTATTGTTAAATTTGAGCGCAATCGAGAAATTATTTCTTATACAAATTTCAATTTTACGATTTTTAAAAACAATTACGATTAATTAAAAAAAATTAAAAAAATAAAGTTAATTTTAAAAAAAAAATTATTAATTAAAAAAAATTCAATTTAATAATGATTTTTCCACAGGAAAACAGAAAAACGCATAACACATGGCAGCTCAATGCACCAATTACGCTCATCCAACAACGCGGCGGGACTAAGCGTTTTCCTAGTTGTAGGTATTTTATTGATGAGCGTAGCGAGCGAAGCGAAGATTCCATTCTACTACACTGGAGAAAAAAAATCCGGAATTTTTTTTTTTCTGTATTTTTGTCTGTTTGTCCACACGATTCCGGCTAAGCCGATGCTCCTATTGCGATGAAATTTTATGGGGGCCTTCGAAATCTCTGACTTAGAACTGCCACGTTTTTGAGCGCAATCGAAAAAAATTTCTCATGAAAATCGCAATTTTACGATTTTTTTCGATTTAAAAAAAATCTTCGACTTTTAACACCTACATGCTTTATCCGATTGTAATGATTTTTTCACAGAATCTTTATTTTATGAATTAAGATATTCTTGTGAAATATGAGCGGAATTGAAAAAATTATTTATCATAAAAATCGAAATTTTACGGGTTTTTTTCTTTTTTTAAACAGTTCTTGAACTTATAACACCTACATGCTTTATCCGATTGAAATGATTTTTTCGCAGAACCTTAATTTTAGAATTAATATATTATTGTTAAATTGAGCGCAAACGAGAAATTATTTCTTATAAAAATTTCAATTTTACGATTTTTTTAACAATTACGATTTATTAAAAAAAAATTAGAAAAATAAAGTTAATTTTTTATTTTATTTAATTTAATTTTAAAAAATTCAATTTAATAATGATTTTTCCACAGAACAACAGAAAATTCGCATAACACATGGCAGCTCAATGCACCAATTACGCTCATCCAACAACGCGGCGGGACTTAAGCGTTTTCCTAGTTTTTTATTAAACGAAGTGAGCGCAGCGAACGAAGTGATCTCCATTCAACTTAAACGGTGCTTATTCTGTTTGTCTGCGTGCGTGCGTGTGTGTGTGTACGTTGAAAATCAGCCGAATCGCTGAACTGATTGCGCTGAAATTTTAAACAGACATCCGGTACGAGTTAACTGAGAACTGCTAACAAAATCAGCTAGATCAATTGCGATTTAAACCTACAAGAAATAATAAATTGAAAAATAGGCTTCCAATGTTTAGAAATAATTTTAACGACAATGGTTTAGATTTTGAAAAGATATTTTTTGTTTGTTATTTACCTGGCTGTGAAATGCCGTGCCCATGCAAGGTCTGTCGAATGTTGCACGTCAAGGTACCCCCAAATTCCGCTCGTAGATTGAGTAAACCTTTCAATATTTTCACGTATTTCGTACTGGCTATATGTTTTCCTTGGTATTGGCACAGATGATGGACTACACTGCGTTATATGCATTTCAAAACAATTTAATAATTTTAAAAATACAATCCAGAAATTACAAAATCTTTCCCGACCAGGGGATTGAACCCACGTCTCCCATATTTCGACTATAAGGGCGCTTTAGCCAACTAGACTAGGGAAACGCCAAAGTCGTTGTTAGACGAGTGAGCGAGTCATTTGTTGAGTACCCGGAAACATTTGCATTTAAGTTTGATAATTATATTGGTATAAATAATAGGGGTTTTAAATTTAGTTGGTATAAGGGCACGTCAACTGTAAGGCCATAATGCGCCACTCTAACCTATGATAGGCTAGGGAGGCCTAAGGTAGGGGGAAGAAAGGGAATGTTACCGCGGATACTCAACAGATGGCTCACTCACTCGTTTTACAACGACTTTGGCGTTTCCCAAGTAATAATAATAATTACTAATAAAAAAGTACTTGACGTAAGTCCGTACAACATGTTAGCTCCGGTTTTAACCGAGTTTGTATGAAATACATCCAATAAAATAATAAATATAATAATAATAATAATAATAATAATAATAATAATAATAATAATAATAATAATAATAATAATATAATAATAATAGTGATAATAACAACAACAATAATAATAATAATAATAATAATAATAATAATAATAATAATAATAATAATAATAATAATAATAATAATAATAATAATAAAAACGAGGAAAGACCGTACTACAAGTGTAGGCCCGAGCAAGTCCTACGCAACCAAAACGCTAAGCTGCTGTGGGACTCTGTCATCGTCAAGGTCGAGGCAAATAGGCCAGACTTGGTTTTGTTTGACAAAAAAGCTCAAACGGCAAGCATCATTGACATCGCCATCCCCTCAGATGGCCATGTGGTCAGCACAATAGCCAATAAGAGGCGAAAATACCAGCCGCTCGCCGTAGAACTCATGGACTTATACAAGCTAAGGTCCGTTGATATCGTTCCTGTCGTCGTCTCCGTCAACGGTTTGGTCACCAAGGAGGGTCAGTGGCAAAGGAGAAGCTCCATCTGAAGGACAAGCACGTTCGTGTCATGCAGAAGGCTGCAATCCTTGGTACAAGCAACATCGTGCGGAAGGTCCTCAGCCTCTGAGTTCTGTCGTTCCCCACCCCCCCC
>JAMZAV010011649.1:0-19364 GCA_024449915.1 Sweltsa coloradensis | reverse complement strand
CTATGATTTGTGTTTTGCGATGTTTACAACAATATATCTGTACTTGTGAATATATTACATCGTTAATTAGCCAGCGGTTTAGCGAGGTCGTTTAACCGTTCCCACTCGAACACGAGTTCAGCAGCCGTCGGGCGTGGTCAGGGGTGGAGTGGGTGACCGCTTTGCCCTGAAACTCATGTATACCGCTGGTTAGAGCAGATAGAGGGTTCGAGAGCTAGTGTAACGGCTTCGTTCTCCTCGACATCTGCTCGGCAGTCCGGGTTATTGGAGGAACCAATATGGCTGTCAAGGTTACACCGTTCTTTCGGATTAGACGTTTAGTCGTTGGTCCCCTTGGTACTTTTCAAAAGGAGTAAGCTACGTGCCGGTGCTGGGTTTCCCCTCCTCCCTTCTGTTCATACTTCATCCTCATCTATCACCACTCATCGTCTCGATTAGCCAAAGTCTATGTAGGTCTATCAAACACAGACCTACCAAGCCGTGCTCTACCGACTGCAGCCGAGGCAACCTGTAAGTCTTTTTAATTGTATTTTTTGTATTTTTTTGTATTGGTAATAAGAGAGAGAGTGGGTTTTACTTATTCATATAACCTCTAGAGCCACAGTCCACGTGCAGTTCAGCTTTGTCCTCTTCAACATGTGATTTTCTTCCGTATCGCTTGAAATATATAAACCAACTTGGAACTTTTTACATGGATCAATTATTGTAAACGTTAATACGATTGTGATGCCTGCAATTATCTGTTGCATTACGCAAAACCGGATAACATTTATATGAGATTTAAACGAAGTTATAAAATACATAATTTAAATCTTCAATGCCAAGGCTACATCTGGAATGCATGCTATTTACAGTCACGTTGGCGAACGAACATTTTCGGTGCAATGAGCCTTTCTATCACATTCTATCATTTATATTTAATTTTTAATAAGTAATTTATTTTTATTTTTTATTTGTTTAACGTCTATCCTATTCAGCTAAAAAAGTTATTTACAAAGGGAGGACAACTAAATACAAAGTTCAAAGGATTATAAATGTTTTTAGTAATATCAAATATGAAACAATTTAAAAATTAATTTAAAAAATCATCTTGGAAATAACCTTGCCGGGCGGTGACTCTGGGTTATACCAAGAATGCATGGAACACGCGTGTAAATATAATTACCTGCATCAAGTAAGCTTGCGTGCCACCGATAATTAAATCGTAATTGTCAATCTTTTATCTATGAGTAATGAACGTAAATAAGTAGCACGTTTTTATACACAGTGTCATCTTGACAGAGCAGAAGTTTGTCAGGTAGAGAGAGAGAGAGAGAGAGAGAGAGAGAGAGAAGAAACTACGTCAAATCGAAAAAAAATTGAAAGAATGCAATTCGTAAGAAGAATTGTATGGATTGTCTCAGAAATATCGGATGTATTCCACTTTCGTAGAATTTTTTATATAATCCACAGTTTTTTACCAGGATTCCTCAAAATCAACGTCTTAAATAAAAATGTAACGAATGTTTAAATAACTAAATTGATTTGATATTGCTTAACGACTCATATAAATGCACTATGGCTATTCGAGACGATGAGTGGTGATAGATGAGGATGAAGTATGAACAGAAGGGAGGAGGGGAAACCCGGTTCCGGTACATAGCCTACTCCTTTCAAAAAGTAGCCTACCAAGGGGACAAACGGCTTAACGTCCCATCCGAAAAGACGGTGTAACTTTGACAGTCATAGGTTCTTCCACTAACCCGAACTGCCGAACAGACGTCGAGGAGAACGAAACCGTTACAATAGCTCTCGAACCCTCCATCTGCTCTAACCAGCGGTATACGTGAGTTTCAGGGTTAGCGGTCACCCACACTACCCCTGACCACGCCCGATTCTGATAAACTTCGTTGTTCAAGTGGGAACCGGTTTAATGACCTCGGCGTTGGCTTAAAATCTTCTATATATATATATTTGTTTTGTCTTAAGCTTTCGTGATCCATGGTTAATGTTTTAAGTATCTTTACGGTAAATAATCACGCACAGTATTATAGAAAATAACTTTTAATCCCAACGTTTCAGAAAAACTATGTTTCCATTTTCAAGGGAAGGGTAAAACAAAAATTCAATAAAACAACAACAGCATATAAAAATAAACAAATAGAAACAAAAAACACACTACCTTGCAAACATAGAAAATTACAAAGATCCAATTGCAGTGAACCTAAAATCAAATCACTTGGTTGCATTGTGAGTGTGACTTCTTGTGACCATTCTAGCAGGCCTATCGCTGTCTTCATGTCTTGGTACCACAGGCGGCTCAGTCTCATACTTTTCAAGAACTGCAGTATGACTTCTAGTCATTCTGCTGGATTCCAAATTTCTAGACATGATGGTTGGGTCCGTCCGGACCGTCCCACGTTCGTCTAGAACCTATGTTTCCATTTTCAAGGGATACAGTATTATAGAAAATAACTTTTAATCCCAACGTTTCAGAAAAACTATGTTTCCATTTTCAAGGGAAGGGTAAAACAAAAATTCAATAAAACAACAACAGCATTATAAAAATAAACAAATAGAAACAAAAAAAATACACACTACCTTGCAAACATAGAAAATTACAAAGTCCCAATTGCAGTAAATCTAAAATCAAATCACTTGGTTGCATTGTGAGTGTGACTTCTTGTGACCATTCTAGCAGGTCTATCGCTGTATTCACATGTTGAGGAGGGTAAAGCTGAACTGCACGTGGACTGTGGCTCTCGAGGTTCGCCATGAAGATGAGTCTGTTGTTTTGTCTTTGTGCTGTTCTCATCTGTAGTTTGGTGGAGGCAGCAAAACTACGTTTTAATTAAGACAGCGATAGGCCTGCTAGAATGGTCACAAGAAGTCACACTCACAATGCAACCAAGTGATTTGATTTTAGATTCACTGCAATGGGCTCTTTGTAATTTTCTATGTTTGCAAGGTAGTGTGTTTTTTTTGTTTCTATTTGTTTATTTTTATAATGCTGTTGTTGTTTTATTGAATTTTTGTTTTACCCTTCCCTTGAAAATGGAAACAGTTTTTCTGAAACGTTGGGATTAAAAGTTATTTTCTATAATACTGTGCGTGATTATTTACCGTAAAGATACTTAAAACATTAACCATGGATCACGAAAGCTTAAAACAAAACATATATATATATATAAAAATGAATGTATGTATGTGTGTTTGTCCTTTATGCATTACTTCACCATTCATCCGATCTCCATGAAACATGGCACATATACTTTTTTTTTTCACGGGGAAGGTTTCTATGCTATACATTTTGTTTGTAACTCATCCAGTGGTGATCGGTGCCTGCAAAGAGGATACATTCGTTTTCATCCATTCATCCGATCTCCATGAAACTTGGCACATATATGTGTTTTTTCACGGGGAAGGTTTTCTACAACGCAAAAACTTCGGTCGCAGCAACGCGCGACGGGTCAGCTAGTACATTAATAAATTAAAAATGTTGTGTGGCGTTCAGTTGCAGTCAAAATATTGCATTATTAGGCGACGATGAGATGACACTAAACAAAAATGTATGTATATTTTCACCGAAATGTTTTTGATTTTTTGGGATGATTTTTATAAGGAATGAGCGCAAGTCGCTTTCAGAGCACATTTCAAGATTTTAAATAATTGTCTCCTGCACAACCTTGAAAATTAAAAACTTCAATTACTGTAAAAAGTAAGCACTACTCCGAAAATGAGCTGTAATAGCGACAATCACACATTATTACTTGACATTTTCGTGTAAACCACAACCCGATAGAACAAGCGATAGAGCTTCCAAGTGTTCCAGACTTTACCTCTTCATTCTGCGTCAAAGCCTGGTTTGCTCGAGCTCATCCAACAGTCTTAAAGTGGTTCACCCGCTGAACTCAAAAATATATTTCATTCGACCTATCTAGTTATGAATTTTCAAAGCAACAGGAACATTATTGGGTCCACCATGACCTGGAAATGACCTATTCAGCTTCACCATACAACGTAGTCGACTTCCAACTGGATATATGGACCCCGCATCTTTTGAAGTCTTCACAGTATGACTTGGATGGATTGGTGCTGAGTATACCTCTCATTGGCCGAGGAGGACTGCCAAGTGCCAGGTGAACTTCAGTAAGTATCCCTACTCTACAAGACGCTATTGTTTGTACAAATTGAAGTTGTTATGGTTGTGTTTCCGTGTTTAGGGGAGAAGGTTGACCAGCAATTGAATCCCAACAATAAATGTCAACCTAATATTTGGAATAATCAATTATTGGTATACTTAATCTGGAAAGTTATCAATTGAGATGAGAATTGATGTCAAGGGTTATCAATTTGTTGAATAATTTGGTCAAATTATCTATTGCCTAACTGTCAAATTGATGTGAAACGATAACAATTGGTAAAATTTCCAGATCTAGTGATATCATTAATTGAAATGTTAATTTATAATCAATTGAAAGTTTTAAATATTAGTTGATATCAGTTGGTGTAATCAATTAATAGCCAATTTAAATCTAAACTAGGGTTGGGTTTCATTGTATATGTACCAACCACGCATATCCTCGGTTTTATTTCGCAGAGTACATATTATTATGAATCCTTTGTCCCAATTTTACAATCATTCGTTAAGCTAAACAGATCGCTTAACACTATGTTTCCAACCCAAAATTACACTTGCATGTATAAAACAATTTTAACAAAGAAAACAGATGCAATTTTGTGCCGACAGTATCTTGGAGATTGAATTTTGGCCCTTGGTGTGTATTTGGGGCGTGTATATTACGAATTGGTTATTTTTGGTTGGTATTTTAAAAAAAAATATGGAATTCAAAATTGCTGATCGATTTGACTGTGTTTAATCCGTTTTTGTATGTTTGATCGTTGTTGTATGGAAATCCAGAATGTTTCGACTTTTCAGGGAATCTCGCTAAGAATATAAAAAGCAACCTAGGTACTTAGGTGATATTTTAATAAAAGTGAACAAAACATGTTTATTATTCACAAAAAAAACGAAGTATTCACAACTATAAAGAATCTTTTAAACGTTGTTTCCTTTGTTTGGTACTAACTATCATTTTGTAGATAATAATGAAATTATAAATTCTCTCTATAAAGTATTGATCTACTGTCTAATGAATATCTGACTTATTATGTCATATTCACAGTTAATTTTGAATAATGTGAACTTTCGAAAAATAAGTAAACATGTGAAGGGTGGGTTTGTGTTAGCTTTTCGAACAAATAATTTTGAGGATTGAAACTGGTTCTATAACACGTTGTTAAAATATATTATTAAGAAGGAAACGCAATTCCGAAATTCCAAGAACCACAATTGCTTGATTTATCGGTAAAAAGTATTACTTACATGCAGAAGTTATGGATGGTAGTATATTGTTTGGCATCTATTTCATTTTGTTTCCGACTTTCCAGACAATCATAATAGTTATAATTAACAATATTACGTATCTCATATCTACAAGGATAAAATTTGCTTTTTTGGGTACTTCCTATTTTGGATGATATCACTCCCTCCCTCCTACCACAAACGTGTGCCCTTATGAACTGTGTTTGATGTTTTAATAATGTTTAATAGTACTCAAGTCAATTAAGAGTGACCTAACTAACATATTGTTAAGGATTACTTACTCAAAGTAAGTGATTAAGTTTTAATTAAGTCAAATGAAACCAATCTGTTCTGTGACATAGGTTTCCAGCCAGGGATAAAACAGAATAGGGGGGGGGGGGGGGAAGTTGTGGTTGGCATTGACGCAAGGGTAAATCAATTACATATCGTTGAACAACGGATACATCCTTTATAATAAAGAAACCCATACAATCTGAACTTTAACCTGGTCATATACTTTAAAAATTGGAAGATTTCGGAGTCTCTAACACACCTTCATCAAGCCCACAGTCCGTGCACAAGTGACGTATGAACTTGGTCCTTCAGCGTCTGACGAAGAGCCGGGCGTGTCTTCTTCTTCTTCTTCTTCTTCTTCTTCTTCTTCTTCTTCTTCTTCTTCTTCTTCTTTCTTTCTTCTTCTTCTTCTTCTTCTTCTTTTTCCCTTCTTCTTCTTCTTCTTCTTTCTTAAATGCCACATTTGGCCTATAGTGCCATCATCCCTAGATCTAGTCAACCAGTAGAGGCAAGCCTCTCTTTTTCCCCCCTTCTTCATGCCGTCGGATGCCAGACCTGCACATGTGAACAGATGTCTTCTTTCAGATGCTTCCCCAGAAGGTCATGTTGTGTTTTTAACCTGAACTGTGCTGTTTCTGTTCGTCTATCATATTTTTTTTTGTTGGGTTTTGTTTGGCGGGTGTGTTTTACCTCCTGCCATGGTTTTGTCTTTTTCCCTTTCCGAACAATTCTTTTTTAGTTTTCATTCTGCAGCATTAACATGGGCTTTAACAATGCTGTAAGTTAATGGTTTGCTCTCTTGTAGCAATTAGCTACATTGCTTAGCTAAGAAATCCTTTTTCTCATTGCTGTATAATATTTCACAGTGGGATGGTATCCACCGTTGCTTAATTACCTTGTTCGAGTTGTGCAGTCTTAGAATTTCTATTTTGTAATTTGTAGCTTTTGAGTTTGTGATTTTTATTATTATAACCTATCAGGGTTAATGAGCTGTTGTTGTTTGTATTTTAAGATACATCTTTATGTTTATTATGATCATGAAAGATTTGAAAACCTCTCTTCAAACTAGTGTGACAGATTTCTGAACAATATGTTGACACAAAGAAGATTTGACGAAATGGTGCATCTTTGCTCGCAGATCTCACAATATAATTTGCTACAATTCTTGATATATAATTTATACGTTTCTTTAAAGTTTGACGTTGAAGAAAAGGTTGTCAATTTTTCGAAAATATAATAAACTTTACTTGAACTTTCCTCCTTTATTCTTAATTTTTTCCCCTGTAAATTATGTGAATGCACGTTCCTTTCTATTTTTTCATCTCAAATTAAAATCGGTAAATACAAACTGTCCGGGCTTCACACTGAAGTTGTTTTACCTATTGTGTTTACACTATGAATAAAACGTTTACAAATTGTTTCAAATTCAATTGATCTTGCTTGCCTTGCTTATCATTTAAAGTAATCTGGCCTAACCCATGAAAAACTTTTAAGAGAAATTTAAAATTTTTTGGAAATGGAGTTCACCTTTATGGGAGAGATTCCCGAAATTTATTAAGTTGAGAAATAGAGTATTGAAATATTTTGAGTGTAACCTATTATTAGACTTGTGAGAACGCCCAGGAAGTGGTAATCTCTACAAGGGAACACCTCGTCGTATGGGATAGTCTCCAGGAACATCAGGCCCTCTTGATAACAACGCTGAACCCCATTTATCCCTGGTGCGAAGTCTCTGAACATTTCCTTCCAGTTCTCATTCATGAACGCGTTTTAACTGATCACCTGCAAGGCAGAAACCAAAAGCCTAAATAATAATATTTAAATTTTTGTGGGAAGCCTGCCCACGGTGCAATTTATGCCCCTCTTCAGGTGTCATATATGTTGCGGATAGGACAATTATTGTAAAGGGGTGTTCGAGGGCTGTTTAAGAGGACTCAATTCCTTGCATTCGCATAAACGACTTAGGAAACCTCGGGAAAAAAAAATTCAAATCAGGATTGCCAGTCTCGACAGGATTGAACCGAGACCTCCCGAATCAGAGTTGAGTCACTCGAGCCAACCCTGTCGGTGCAGAAACAAGAACAGTCTTTTTACGCTTATCCAATGAAAAAATGTACTGATTGACTGTCAAACGTTGCACACAAGTCACAGTGGCGCGATCCTTCGGCGAGTCTCGATACTGTAAAAAACCATTTATTTTTTTTTGCCGCTTCTTGGTGGGGGACGCGGCAACCGCGAGTCCCCCGTACTCATGAATTGGCTTCTTTGAATGAATCTTCTTTCTCCGTTGATTCATGCTCAAACTTTACTAAAAAATATTAGAATCCAGATGCAATTGATTGTTACTGCTTTTTGCAACTTTGTTGAATCTTCAATAAAATGCACCAAAATGGACATGTGTTTAGATAACACGTGACATATTTTGCTACTTATGCCCACAAACGAGTGATTTGGCTCTCGAGCCCTTCAATATACACTCAGTGCTAGAGTGCTTAAGAGGATGGGATAGTCGCGAAATTAAAACCACGCGAAATTAGTTATTTCGAGATATCTCCAGAACGATGCAAAATATCTCAAAACTGATTCATGACAGCTCTAGGGTTTTGGGAGAACTAAAGCCTTTACGATAAAATATTGTAATGTGATGGCAATTAAGTTTTTTATTAGAATTTTAATTAATTAAATGCATATCTTAAATACAAACCTCACCGATTATTATATTTGAATATTTTTTCTTGCATAGTAGGGTATTGTTCTAACAAAACCACATAGCGGTCTAGAATCAGTTTTAAGTTATTTTGCATCGTTCTCAAGATATCACGAAAAAACTGTTATTTCGCGTAGTTTTAATTTCACGATTATCCCATCCTCTTAACAGTGACAAACTGCTTTACTACGTCAAAATTATAAATATAGTTTGATTCTCACCAATTAATTTGTTCCCACCGGCGAGATTATCCATATTAATATACAGCTTTGATGTTGTTAAATCAAGATGTTGTTCTTTCAACACCATGTACTCCTGTCCGTTCTTCTTCTTCACGAGATCATAGTTTATCTTGAATGTGGAAGTCGCTTTATCTGATCAGAAACAAGAAATCATTATTTAAAAATAAACTTTAATAGAACAGGAAAATGTTATTGAACAATTAATTGAACTTAACACTGCTAGGTAGGAAAATAAGTTTTTACTGTTAAGCAATATTTCGAAAAGTTTCACTTTTCTTCGACTGGCTGACATTATTTACAAAAGTACAAATATGTGACAAAAAACAACAACCAAGCTATGTGGATGAAAAAATAATTGCAAAGAAGTGGTTTTTGTAAATAATTTAAAAAAGGTGAGAAGAAAAACGTTTAATAACTATCTATCCCTAACTGGTTATGAAAAATCAACTTTAGTTGAATAAAAGTAGTCGTTATTATTAAATAACGTCTGCCTGTCGAAGAAAAGTGAAACTTTTCGAAATATTGCTACATTAATACATACTTATTTCCCACCTATCAGCAGTGTTAAGTTCAAATAATTGTTGAACAAGAAATGATTAGTTTTATTTGGTGCAATGTTTCAAAAACGTCTGTGCGTGTGTTCAATCTCACGATGAAAACCGAACATGACCTTCGATTGACATTCGGTTTTCTTATTGACGTTGTCCTTCGACGTACAGAATGTTTAGGTGAAGAAGGCAGGCCATTTGATATAGGCATATCTTTCGACGAGGCATAGCTACACCAACAGTGATTTTAAATAAATAAATAAAATAAGTTGAATAAATAAAATAAATAAATAAATAAAATTCAGAGGATATTTTATTTTTGTCTTTTACATGCACTCGCACCTTATTTTGGATTTTTTTAAAAATATGAATAAGCATTGAGAATTTGTATTATTTAGTTAATTTAGTTTGTGTTAAATGGGTCCTTTATAATCTACCTATTGCTTTTGGTAATCTTATCTACAGTTAAAAAATAGACGTTGGAATAATAGCAAATTATCAACAATAAACCAAACTTGTTATCAGACTATTCAGTATTAACTATGAATTAATGAAGATTCAGCAAAATTAATAGTTTTTCAAAAATAAAATTATCAAAGATATTGCATTCTATGCTTTACATTGAAAAAAAAACGGATTCTTAAAGAGAGAAATAATTTCTTACCGACTAACACTTTTTGTTGTGCACAATTATTAAGTCAATGTTTTTTTATGAACTTCACAAACCTACAAGTGTTGTAAGTAAGACAACACAAACAAGAACAACTAAAGAACATGAAGAAGTTTGTATACACTTTCAATTTAATGAACCTATTATTTTTATAGTTTTAATTAATATAAATGCCATGCCGACCCAACGAAGTGTTGGACGTAGCAACAGATAATGATGATGAAATTAGATAAATTACTTGTAAACAATTATACTCCGAGAATGACTTGCACGATAGAATATTGCCTGAATAGAGACTGACTAAAAGCAAAATGTATCAGGCATAAGAGGGGCATTTAGTGGGAGAAATCAGTAGTTTCTTTAAAAAAAGGCATTTTTACGAGAATAGGGGGGGGGGGGGACTAAAAAGGATATTAAAAAGAAAAAAAATATTAAAACAGACGTAGAAAAATGTTTTTTTAACCGGAACAATATCTTAATGGAATTATTACCTGAGAGCATTGTGGAGAAAGATGGGATTATTTCATTACAGTGTTTTGAAAATATTGTAATATAAAACTGTATTTAAGTATATTGTTTGAATTTGTATGTTAGTGTTAAACCTTACAAAAAAAGATATGTAATACTAAGACCTCTTCCGCGATGTACTTCGGAAAAAGGTTTCATCTAGTTTGTAATTGTTTTGTATATATAACAAATCACAACCATAAAAAATTACACAATTTATATAATAAATGGACTGTTCAAATTAAATTGAATCACTGAGAAACATGCCTCCAACAACACATCACATTGTTGTATTCAATAATGAATCTGTTTCTTACCTAGAGTGAAATTGGCCTTTCCTTCTCCCTTCATTGGCAGAACAGAAATCTTGCCATCAACGGAGTAATCAGATATCATCACATTTTGTGGAACGAGGGCCTTATACGACAGAATATGGTTCTTGAAGTCCACACTGGAATACAAAACAAGACTGATTACAATAATCGAAACCAGGAAAATTAAATAAAATTTGAAAATTTAAAAATTGAGTTACTACTACTGTAAATGATATTTTAAATGTGTTTCTTTAATTTGGGAAATCGCGATTTTCTTTTTAATATTGCTAATTTTTGACATTGCCATCTAACGAATTGTTTTGAAAAGTTTATTTCTAATATCGAGGGATAAAAGTAATATATTATGTTTCTTCGGAAGCCAACCTCAAGGACAATCATAATCCTTGCATTCGCCTTAATCAGTCACGAATGTTACTAATGTTTCTTGCGTTATTATGTGTTCCCACTTTTAATTAAGAACATCAATTCACATTATAATAATTATTTAAGTGGATAACAATGACATAAATATTAAAAAAAACATTGTACAATTCTCTAATAACAATTGTATTATCATATGAAATGGTCGAAAAGAAAAAAAGTGCAATGGACATGCATTTAAAAATGGTTAAGTTTTGAGGAACGTAGTGACAAAAATTCTACAAAAACGTCAATTTCGTAGGAGTTTCAGTGATGTTGGTAACTCTTAAAAGGAACATATTTTGTACGATTTGTTTCGTCTACCGGTTCAAAAGTCTTATTTGTAACACGTGACCAAAAAAAGTACATCGAACATTATTTCACACCAAAAATTCCCTTATACTCGGAGCGGAGATAAAGGTGTATAATTTAAAAAAAATCATAGCTCAAAATTAAGTATTGCACCTGGAACTCTCATTTTCTTATTAACCAAAAATTTGCATATAATGGCCAAAAGGGAGCAGCTATTGTCCCGTTCAAAAGAAAAGTTTTTTTTAACAAATTACTCTTTCATTTAACCAACTTTCAGCTATTTTCCTTTAACTTTCAATATATCGGTCAAGTGCTATAGAAAAGCCAACCAACCAACCAACCAACCAGCCAACCAACCAACCAACCTTTTGCTGGTTTTGCTAAACACTATACATTATTCCCACCAAAAAATAAACTGAATTTAAGTCTTACTTGAAGTCAAGAACTTGTGCCTGTGTATTCCCGTAAAATTTGACATTCTTGAGCGTCATGTTTAGACCATTGAGGTCAAATCCCAGTTCAGCTATTTCAAATGGATCCAGATCAGGTATGCGATATTTTCTATCACCTGCAACACAATAATAAAGACAAGTTTATGAATCTAAGTTTTATGTACAAATTGTACCTGTTCACTCACTCACTCACTCACTCATATGGAAAACTACAAAGTCTCGTTTGAAAGCTAAGAGGATTCACCAGACATTGAAAGGACTAGAGCGTGTCATGCAAAGGATTTAATTTCCAAATTTCAGATATTAATTATGAATTTGAGTGTGTCCCCAATCAAAGTTGTGGATTATTTTATTTTCTATCGGTCAAACAAGGAAACTTAACTAAAAAACATGTTTCTCAATTGCATCAATCGGGAAACACTCCCGTATGGATGTAAGTAATTATAGGCCTATAAAAATCAATCAAGAAATTAAAAAATCCTTCTCAGCCGGGTGGATTTTTTATTTTCAGGATTGATTACCATAAAAAGAAAACGGGAAACTCCTGATTTTTGTTGTGGGAGATGTTTTTTTGTTTTAGTTGACAATGCATTTGAAATAAAAATCAACAGCCTACACCATCGTTTGAATAATATGTTAAAATATTGAGACATTTTTAAAATTATTTTGTAAAACAAGGAAATTTATTAACTTGCGCCATGCACTTGAGTCCATTTCAATATCTAATTAATGAATACTGAAAGATAGAAGAAATGAGGAAGTATTTGGATGATACCCTGATGAATATACTGTACTTGGTGTTATTTTAGTTAGAGGTACGGTATGATGCGGAGAAACATTTCCTGTCTAATGTACTAGGCTAGAAAGTCCCAACTATGCTATTATGAGCATTTACTAAGGAAGGAGGCCTTATGTTCACTTTTGCCATAGATAGGGCTTTTTACTTTTTTATTAAAGGTGGCTGTGATTTCTTTTCTGAGGCTGTGATATTTTCATCGCAAAAAGCCTTAACTACAGTTATTAATTGGATACCAATCAATCTATTTGATTTTGGTACTTCATTAATCCAATTGTTTTAAAATGATAATAATTGTCATCTGCCGCACAAATTTATTCACTAATAATTTCATTTAACTCAAAAGTATGTTGTTTGATGAACAGGGCAGTACAGAAAGTGCGGGTGGTAAAGTGATCGTATGGATCAAGAATGTTTTGTTTTTTTGTTTTTTTTTATTTAAAATCACGACAAGACTTTGAAGCGGTAGAGATTTGAAAAGGAAATGGGGAGGCCAAGAGAGAAATGGGTACCATTGATTAAAATCCTTCAATTCTTGGTTCTAGGAATGTCCTAGCAACGAGGCACATAATGAATAACAACATAAAATGTTGTTCCAAATCAGCCTTTCTGATTAGGATGTTGTCCGCTGGTGGATCGTCTCCAGCATGATTGAACGGTGTTTCCTACTTAAACATGCTGGTCTCGGTGGTCATTGTTCGCTCGTCGATCATGTCATTGTCTACAGGGTTGTTGGCTTGGTCTGCTTTTAAATCTAATGTACTCAACAGGAAATCAGTTATGTGACTTAGTGGGTGGACTCTCAATACAAGTGTTATTATTATAAACTTTATATAAGACTTTGGGTAGCGAGGTCCATCGTGGGTCCAGGTGGCAGAAGCGAAGCAGTGAAAGGACAGAGGCAGCAGGAAAAATACCGGATTTGTAAAGCAGCTTTGGAGTATTTTTAAAACTTTCCATTAAGTCACTTTATAATAACCCCGAATAACGTCGCATCCAACATGTTTAAAATTATTGATTCATAGCAATTGTCGTAGTTCTGGGTTCGAACCCCAGTCGGGGCAATTTTTTACGACAATTGCTATGAATCAATTACTATGTTCTTAAAGCGGGCCTATGCTTAAAAACCTTATATTCATGTTTAAAATTGTTCATAAATGTAGAAAGTGTTCAACAGTTCAACAACAATGATGTAAAACACAGTATCCATTAATTAAAATCAATATGTTTCTTCCATCCCCACAACAATGTTCATAACCATTAATTTGCTTCGTTTGTTGTCATATTTGTAATTATATTCATGAAACATTGTACTTTGTACTGATAAGTACTCTGGACCTCTCTGGTCATCCAATGTAATTTGGCCAGCTGTTAAATGAAAATTGAATTTACCTTATAAATGAATTGATAGTATGGTGTACAACGTATATAATTAATTGTTGATTTCTGGAACATTCAATTCATTCAATTAGTGGTATCCCATCACGTGTTTAAATGCTTTAAAAGTGCTTAAACATGAGAAAAGTGAAAGAACTATAATAGTCTGGGTTGTTCACAAAATAAAACGGCAAAAAATAGTAGGAAGGTTTCACTTGGCAAAAATGTTCATAAGGTCAAAGAAAAGCGATACAGAAGGGGAGCCACGAAAAATGTCCCTTAGGATTCAAAATGGCGGCCATGAATGAATAAGCCTATTATATACCTATTTTGAGTGTAAAAAGACGGTAAATAATGTTAGAAAGTTGCTACATGGCAAAAAATATTCTTAAGATGTAAAAATGGTTTACAGTGGGGGAGCCATAAAAAATTACCCTTACGATTCAAAAATGGCCGCCATGTTTGAAAAATATGTATTTTTTTACTTTTTGGATTATAAACATACTGAAAATAATGATAAAAAGGTTCCACTTAGCACTAGGCTCTTCTTAAGATTAACGAAAAAGTTTACAGAGGGGGAGCCAAGAACAATACCTCTTGCAATTCAAAATGGCGGCCATGAATGATAAGGTGTATCAAATTATTTTCTGATTTTTAATGTTAAAAGACGGCAAAAAATGATAGGAAGGTGTCCATTGGCAAAACGTTTTTTTTTTAGATGTTAATGAAGGTTTACAGAGGGGAGCAAGCAAAACAGCCCTTACGATCCAAAATGGCCGCCACGAATATCAAATTGCGTACCTTATTAGTATCCAATTTCGAATGTTAACAGACGGTAAATAATGATAGAAAGGTGCCACTTGGCAAAATTACTCTCAAGATGTTGTGTATGGTTTATAGTGGGGGAGCCAAGAAAAATTTCACTTACGATTCAAAATGGACGCCATGATTTTTAAATGTGTATTGTTTCCTATTTCGAATGTAAACAGACGGCAAATGATAAAATGGCCACTTGGCCAAAACATTTTCAAGATGTTGTATATGGTTTACAGTGGGGGAGCCAAGAAAAATATCCCTTACAATTCAAAATGGCCGCCATGATTGAAAAATGTATATTGTTTCCTATATTCCTATGATGACATTTAAATTAAATTTAACGTACTATATTATAGTGAAAACAAAACATGTAGGGCCTACGTAGATTTCTTATGACGTGGACATTTGAGCACTTCTTCCTTCCTTCTTTGTTACATTTTGAATTGAGGTTGTTTATAATAATATGTCTTCATCCTCGGGAATACTGAATTATGAGAAAATAATATATAAAGTGCTGAATATAGCTGTAACGAGATGAATAACCATCCAGAAATAAAAGAGATTTATATATTTATCCTTAAACTTTTAAAAAAGTCTATGATAACTTTCTAGCACTAGGTTTACCTGGTGTTGCAGCAGTTCAGTCGGCAGTTGGAACATAACAATGCACAGGGAAAGCCGGCATCTTTGCATGAGCATCGTGTGATGCATCCTTTCCATCACGAGCACTTGACAAGCTCTCTGCAGCAGTCCCATATCTCCGGCAGTCTAGTCCATTTTGGATGCCAAACTCCACCATTCAAGAACCATCCCCATTCTTTAGGTGATGAAGAAATTGGCGTAAAAGTATCAGCACTTCCCCAAAGATGTCCTCCTTGATAAGCAGCACACTGAATGTGAAGCTGGAGTGCGTCTTAAATAGGAGGAAGGCTGTCAACACTTTTGTTCTTCGATGTAAAAAGGATTTTCCTTGCTTCATTGACTTTTCCTACATCCGTTTGTGCGTCGTACAAAAGAACAACATAAAGTTCTAAGACGTCTTGAGTGGTTTTGGAAACGTTCTGCAACGGACAGGAAATTTCATTCTTGTTTGTACTTGTTTTTGTTCTTGAAACTTCACCATTACTTGGAAAATGGAACGACTTTCTTCACAATGCCACAAACAAGCAAGAGTTGTATTCCATTCTCGCAAATCACGCTGGTACACAGTTTGATTTTGCAGAAGTTGTGACCAACGTGGTTTCCTTTATCGTATCATCTCAAAATGCTGAGGCCGCCATTGCTGGTATTTCATGTGATTCTCTTGAAGAGGCTGATGGCCGCATCATTGGTCACGTGATGGATCACCGTATCCTCCTTCTCCCAAAAGGACAAGAAAAATGCTTGGAAAGTATGGAAATCTTTCGATAATTGTCACATCAGCTTTTCATGAAATTTCCTGTCCGTTGCAGAACGTTTCCAAAACCACTCAAGACGCACTGCAGCTTCACATTCAGCGTGCTGCTAATCAAGGAGGACATCTTTGGGAAGTGCTAATACTTTTACGCCAATTTCTTCATCACCTAAAGAATGGGGATGGTTCTTGAATGGTGGAGTTTGGCATCCAAAATGGACTAGACTGCCGGAGATATGGGACTGCTGCAGAGAGCTTGTCAAGTGCTCGTGATGGAAAGGATGCATCACACGATGCTCATGCAAAGATGCCGGCTTTCCCTGTGCATTGTTATGTTCCAACTGCCGACTGAACTGCTGTAACACCAGGAAATCCCAGTCTTAGAAAGTTATTATAGACTTTTAAAAAAGTTTAAGGATAAATATATAAATCTCTTTAATTTAGGGATGGTTATTCATCTCGTTACAGCTATGTTCAGCACTTTATATATATATTATTTTCTCATATTTCAGTTTTCCTGAGGATGAACCACGTCAATTCAAAATATAACAAAGAAGTAAGGAAGAGGTGCTCAAATATCCACGTTATTAGAAATCTACATAGATGTCTTGTTTTCATTATAATATCTTATTAAATGTTATCAAAGAAATATAGGAAACAATATACATTTTTAATCATGGCGGCCATTTTGAATTGTAAGGGATATTTTTCTTGGCTCCCCCACTGTAAACCATGTACAACATCTTGAAAATGTTTTGCCAAGTGGCCCATTTTTATCATTTGCCGTCTGTTCACATTCGAAATAGGAAACAATACACATTTTCAATCATGGCGACCATTTTGAATCGTTAATAAAATTTTTCTTGGCTCCCCCACTGTAAACCATACACAATATCGTGAGAGTATTTTTGCCAAGTGGCACCTTCCTATCATTATTTACCGTCTTTTAACATTCAAAATTGTAGACTAAAGGTACGCAATTGTAATTCGTGGCGGCCATTTTGGATCGTAAGGGCTATTTGCTTGGCTCCCCCTCTGTAAACTTTCTTTAACATCTCAAGAAATGGTTTGCCAATGGACACCTTCCTATCATTATTTTCCGCCATTTTACATTAAAAAACAGAAGATAGTTGATACACCTTGTCATTCATGGCCGCCATTTTGAATTGTAAGAGATATTGTTCTTGGCTCCCCCTCTGTAAACTTTTTCTATAATCTTAAGAAGAGCCTAGTGCTAAGTGGCACCTTTTTATCATTATTTTCAGTATGTTTATATTCCAAAAAGTAAAATAATACATATTTTTCAAACATGGCGGCCATTTTGAATCGTAGGGGTCATTTTTTATGGCTCCCCCATTGTATACCATTTTTTACATTTTAAGAATATTTTTTGCCATGTAGCACCTTCCTAACATTATTTACCGTCTTTTTACACTCAAAATAGTTAAATAATAGGCCTATTCATTCATGGCCGCCATTTTGAATCCTAAGGGACATTTTTCGTGGCTCCCCTTCTGTATCGCTTTTCTTTGACCTTATGAACATTTTTGCCAAGTGAAACCTTCCTACTATTTTTTGCCGTTTTATTTGGGATTCATCGATGAACAGCCTGTACTATAATAAAATGCATGAATTTGATTCTATTTCAATATGGTCATCAATAAAACTCACGATCTCATTGCGACATTTAATGTTTGATTCCTGTAATTGTCTTGACCCAGGCTCACGTTAGGTAACAACTAGAACTAATCAGTTTGTATCACGATATGATTGTCATTGTTTAGCGCACGGAGCATACACGTGTCGGCTTTCTTTTATCAAAGACAAAAACATCAAGGTGACATTCATGATACCGTGCAAATAAGACATGCCACATCGCCTTCTGTGATAGCAAGATCCGTCATAAGAAATTTACTCACACCTTATGACCTAATGTCAGTTATTGTACTTTTGTGCATGCTACGTTTTCACACCGAGCCTATTGGCGCTTATTGAAAGGATGGGATTGTGTCGTTGGGGAGGAAACTCTTTGCTCACAACGTGATGTTGTGACGTATAATTGCAAGCAGAAGGTCTCTATACTAAAAGTGACAGTAAAGGCTCATTCACAACTGACAGTAAAGGCTCATTCACAACCAACTTAGGCCTCTAACTTAAGGTTACTGTTCATGATAGATGTTTTTAAACCAATCACAACAATACAGATTTGCAGTGTTTACTTTTATTGCGTCAATGCTTGTTGCCAATGCCAAATTGTCGGCTCGAGTCACTCTCTGATTGGTTCATTCTTAATGTTAAGTTAGCTGCTAAGTTTAAAGTTTGAAGTTTGCAAACTTTCTGCTGCTGATAAGTGTAAGTTAAAGGCTAAGTTTTGGTTATGAACAGACATGTGGCTAAGTTAGCGACTAAGTTGATTGTGAATGGGCCTTAACAGTAACAGCGACAACGTCAACGTTAGTGAGAAGAGCAAGTGAGAACTGCCACCTCGAATTTTCATCATACCAAATTAAATAGAAATTTCTGACATTTGTATGTAGTTGTTAATTAGGTTAAGGAAACATTTGCAGACGGCATTAAAAATGTCAAATGTGTCATCGTTGCCAACACACAGCTTATAAGCTTGTATAGCTTCTCACTAAGTTGTCACTGTCACTGTCACTGTCACTGTCACTTTGTCACTAATTAAAATCTCCGTTTAAGCTTGATTTTGGTATATTCTGATGATAAAGTTAAGGAATCGTAAATAACTTATACGTTGTACGTTATAGATGGGATTTTTATGTATTTTAATGTTACAGATTTTAGAATAGTACGGCTGGAAGTGTCGACAACCTATCATTGGTACGAATCAATAGTTTATTTTGTAATTTATTAAAGAAAAACAACGTAAGAGTAATGAATACGATTTGTAGGACTATACACAACTCAAAATAAAACATAGATTACAATATTTCAAAGGTTATTCAACCTTTTTCATCAGGTTTCCTTGTAGTGGTTTTAATAAAAACTACAACCACACATATTATTTTTCTTTGATGCGATTTGTTTACTGAGATGGCAGTGTTTGTTTGTTTTGAGCCCATTCTGTATATTTTTTAACTATCATTAAACTATTAACCTTTAAAATATTGTAATCTTGTTTTTTGAGTAGTAGGCCTAAAGAATTCAATAT
>JAMZAV010011648.1:0-21024 GCA_024449915.1 Sweltsa coloradensis | reverse complement strand
CGTTTTTGTACGCCGATTTTCCGGGACAATTTTGGACTCAAAAAACGGCATCGTCGTCCGGTTCGTAGACCAGAGGCCGGATCGGAAATGCCTAATTATGACGAAAAGAGTTGTTTTGACTCCCAAAATGACACCTCAATTTTGAGAACTTTAAAGAAATTTTTGCACGAACACAGTTACTTTTCAGATCCGACCACGTTTTTTTCCGGCCGCCGACGTGTTCGGTTTGGCAAAAATCAAAATGCAAAAATTTCAAATCCAAAATTCCCCATTGGCACCCCAAAAAAGGAGGACGTTTGCCCCGGTCAAGACCTTCGTTCATGTCCGTCGAATCAATTCCAATCGTCTAGTTTTTGGCTGTCCTGCGTTCCCCGTCGTGTTTGTTTGTTTGTACCTCATTCTGTTCTGGGGGGCCAGCCCCCCAACCCCCGCCGGGGCTCCGCCCCTGGCCCCCCCGAACCCCCGTGCCATTCGACTGTTTAATGGTTTGCTTTATTTTGGATCTGGGGGGGCCAGCCCCCCAACCCCCGCCGGGGCTCCGCCCTGGACCCCGCCGGGGCGCTGCCCCTGGACCCCGTGGGGGCCAGCCCCCAAACCCCCGCCGGGGCTCCCCCTGGACACCTGGGCCCGCCCTGGCCCGCGGGGCCTGCCGGACCCCGGGCTCCCTTGGCCCGCCGGGGCTCCGCCCCTGGACCCCGTGCTCTCCGACTATGCCGGTGTACCTTTTCATCAATGGGGGGGGGGTTAGAAATGGTCTTTTCATTGACCGCGACCCTCCGACGCCCCAAATTTGTAGAAAATTTGAAAAAGTAACAATTTTAAAAAAATTATTCAACTTTGAACCCCCCAAAAATGGTCAAAATGGCCCCCCGCCAAAAACGGTCCTCAAAATTCTTGTTCCTTGTTCAATTTCCAAAACGATGGGCCAGGTTTGGGCCCAATCGGTCAAACGGTCTGGCCGCGGCGACAAAAACCGCTAATTCCGCGCGAGAAAATGAAAAAAGTTGCCAAATTCTACGACCAAAACAGATAGGCCAAAATTTTTATTTTCGAAAACGGTCTTTTGGGGGTGATTGCCAATGAATCCACGCATGGAGGACGGCCATGGAAAAAAATTAGAAAAAATTCCATCATCGGCAAAAAATTCAGTCAAAATGAGAAAAAAATAAAAAAAATAAAAAAGGGGCCCCACTCGGCCAAATCCAAAATTTCGGAATCGGCTCTATCCCGTTACCCTCCGTGTCAATGACCCCTAAACGTTGAAAGAAACCAAAAAAATTAAAAATTAAAACTCTGACCTAGAAACGCTCTCACTCAAAATGATTTTTTACGCATTGAAAATTGGTGGTATACACGAAAATCCAAGATGGCCGCCGAAAACCAAAATCTCCCCGACCATTTAAAAGAGAACCCTTGGGCGCTTGTTTTGGGCCGGGTCCCGTCCGAATCGCTCTGCCGGTTCTCTGTAAAAAAATTTCCAAAGTCGAAAAATGTACATTTTCACACATTTCCAAATTTCCCCTGTCCGCCACTGTGGCCGGCAAAATATGGTCGCGATCCGCGACGACCGTTATTTTTTCGCAAGATTCCCACGACATTTTACGCAATACAACCGCACCGCAGACGGCCAAGAGCAAAGACTGTGCGTGCCGGCGCTACGCGCAGAGGACAGTGGGCGCTGCGCGCTTAGACACTACGTCGTGTTTTGAAAGGCTATTATACTTAAGACAAGGCGTAGTCGCCACTACGCTTGCGGGCCGTACTTTCTTTTATCTTTGGGGCCGGATTTGGCGCGCGACCCGTGGTAGTTTTCGTTTGATTCTCTGCGGACCGGGGTTTGGGGGGCAGTAGGCGGTGTGGTGGTGGTGTTTTTCCACGTCTCTTAGCGTTTTCCCGGGTCCGCCCGGTTTGGCCCGGGACACGTTGGGTGTGTCGGGCATTGGTCCCTGCCTGGCCGCGCCCGTGCCGTTTCCGAAGGAGCCGGGGTAGTTCGGATCGGACGACAGTTTGTCCCCTAAGTTGTCCGGAAGAGAAATGTTGTTGTTTTTGGGATTTCCCAAAAAGACGTAACGATTTTTGCACGACGCTTTCGCCCCTCCGACGCCCCAAAAGTACAGTAAAATTTAAAAAAAGTGACCATTTTTCAAAAAATAATTCAACTTTCACGCCCCCAAAATGGTCCAAAACGGCCCCCGCAGCAAAAAACGGTCCTCGAAATTCTTGTTTCCTTGTTCAATTTCCAAAACGATGGGCTAGGTTGCTGCTCCGTCGGTCCAACGGTACTGCCACGGCGACAAACCGCTAATTCCGCGCGAGAAATAAAAAAAATTGCCCAATTCCTGCACCAAAACAGGATTTTCCCAAAAATGACCAACGTTTTCCGAAACACTTAACGGACTCGCTCCGACCTTCAAAACTGTGGGGAAAAAAATTGAAAATCGACCACTTTTGTACTTTTTCCTTTTTTTCCGGAACGCCCAATTTTCCCGACGCTTTTCCGGGACACTGAAAAATGGGTCTCTCGTCGGTCCTGTTCCGTAAGCCTAAGATGGGCTCGATCAGGACAAGACCTCTCGAGTTATGAAGAAAAGAATAGTTTTTTGACTACCCCAATGACCACCCTCAATTTTGATAAATTTATAGGAAATTTTTTGCACACGTCTTAAGCTTCACAGATCCTGAACCGGTTTTTTGACCGGAACCCGCCAACTGTGTTTCGGTTTGGTGGCTAAAAACTCAAATTTAAAAAATTTCAAATAAATCCAAAATTCCCCTTTGCACCCCAAAAAAAGGGTGAAGTTTGCCCGGGTCTGGCCCTCAATGTCCCAGCGAACTAATTACAAATCGTCTATTTTTTGGTTGTCCTGCGGTCCCTGTCGTGTTTTTGTTTGTTTATTTTGTACTCAGCATGTTCATGGGGGCCCAGCCCCCCACCACCTCCGGGGCTCCGCCCCTGGACCCCCGTCGGGGGTTCCACCCCCGAACGCCCGTGCCATTCGACTGTTAATGTTTTGCTTTATTTTGGATCTGGGGGGCCAGCCCACGCAAACGCCCCGCCGGGGCCCGTACCCCTGGGCCCCGCCGGGGCCTGCCCCTGGACCACCCGCGTGGGGGCCAGCCCCCAAACCCCCGGCCGGGGGCTCTGCCCCTGACCCCGACGGGGGCTACCCGCCCATGTGCCCCGCCGGGGCGCTGCCCCGGACCCCGCAGGGGCGCTGCCCCCTTGGCCCCGCCGGGGCTCCGCCCCTGGACCCCGTGCTATCCGACTATGCCGGTGTACCTTTTCATCAATGGGGGGGGTTAGAAATGGTCTTTTCATTGACCGCGACCCTCCGACGCCCCAAATTTGTAGAAAATTTGAAAAAAGTGACCGTTTTTAAAAAATAATTCAACTTTGACCCCCCCAAAAATGGTCAAAACGGCCACCGCTCAGAAAAAACGGTCCTCAAAATTCTTGTTTCCTTGTTCAATTTCCAAAAACGATAAGCTAGGTTTGGGCCCAGTCGGTCAAACGGTTTGGCCGCTGCGAACAAAACCCCGCTAATTCCGCGCGGAGGAATGAAAACTTGGCAAAATTCTGCGACCCAAACAGATGAGGCCAAAATTTTTTATTTTTGAAACGGTGTTTTGTGGGTGATTGCCAATGAATCCACGCATGGAGGACGGCCATGGAAAAAAATTAGAAAAAATTCCATCATCGGCAAAAAATTCCGTCAAAATGGAAAAAAATGAAAAAAAATAAAAAAGGGGCCCACTCGGTCAAATTCGAAATTTCGAAAAAACCCTTCTATACTGTCCCTCCTTTGGGGAGTCAAGCATATGGTCCTAAAAGGGAAAAAAATAATTTGCAAAACTTTGGCCCCGGCTGAACGCGTAAAATTTTGTACCCTTGCGCGGGAGAAACGGAGGCCCACACGAAAATCCAAGATGGCCGCCAAAAACCAAAATTTTCCCAACCATTGAAAAGAGAACCTCTGGCGCTTGTTTTGGGCCGGGTCCCGTCCGAATCGCTCTGCCGGTTCTCTGTCGAAAAAATCCTCAAGTCGAAAAATGTCGCTTTTCACACTTTCCCATTTTGCCCCGCGTCCGCCACGGTGGCCGGCAAAATATCGGTCCGATCCGGTTGCCGTATTTTTCCCACAGATTCCCCGATCAATTTACCGGGACCGCACCGCAGGACGGCAGAGCAAAGACTGTGGCGGCCGGCGCTACGCGCAAGACAGTGGGCGCTGCGGCGCTAGACACTTGGGTCGTGGTTTTAAAAGGCATTATTGTAAGACAAGGCGTAGTCCGCCACTACGCCTTGCGGCCGTACCTTTTCATTATCTTGCGGATTTGGCGCGTGCGACCGTGGTAGTTTTCGTTTTGATTCATCTGCGACTGTGGCAGAAGGTCCGGTGGTGGTGGTGGTGTTTTTCCACGTCTCTTGGCGTTTTCCGGCCCGCTCGTTTACACTCGGGACGTTTGTCGGGCAGTGGTTTGCCTGGGCCTCGACCAGCCGTTTCCGAAGGGCCGGGGTAGGTCCGGATCGGACGACAAGTTGCCCTATTTGTCGAGAGAGAAGAAATGTTTTTCTGATTTCCCAAAAACGACGGTACGATGTGGGCACGACGCTTTCGACTCGCCTCGTCCTCCCGACGATTGGCGGAAATAGAGTTTTTGATTTCGGTACCACTTAATATTTTTCCGAATTTTTCCTGGACGCCGAATATTCCGGGTCGCTTTTCCAGGACGCCAAAATGTTTGGCTCGTCGGTCCGCTTCCAACGTGCCCAAGAAGGCCTTGATCCGACAACAATTGCAAAAGTTATTACCATGAGAAATGTTTTTTGGATTTCCCCAAAGTGACCAACGATTTTCCGAAACGCATTCCAACTCGCCTCGACCTCTGAAACATTGTGGAAAAAGAAATTTGAAAATCGGACCCATTTTGTAATTTTTCCGGGTTTTTTTGTCCGGGACGGCACTACACCACCCGATTTTTCCCGGGACGATTTTTCCGGCCACGAAAAAATCGGCCTCGTCGATCCGGTTCCCGTAGTGCCCAAGACAGCCCATTCGGAGAAGAAGGGCCCGAGTATGGCGAAAAGAGTTGTCTTTTGGATCCCTAAAAATGACCAACCACTTTTTTGAGAAATTCGAAGAAATTTTTTGCAACACGTCTAAAAATTTGACAGATTCCTGACTATGTTTTTTGGACCCTGCCCTGCTGACGTGTTCGGTTTGTGGCCAAAAAGTCAAAAATGTAAAAAATATAAATTCCAAATTCCCCTTTGCCACCCCAAAAAGGTGACGCTTGCCCCGATCAAGACCGTCAATGGTCCCGGCGAATAAATTCCAATCGTCTAGTTTTTTGGCTGTTCCTTCGTTCCGCCGTCGTGTGTTGTTTGTTTGTACCTCATTCTGTTCTGGGGGTCCAGCCCCCCAACCCCCGCCGGGGGCTCCCCGCCCCTGACCCCGTCGGGGGTTTTCCACCCCCCGAACCCCCCGTGCCCATTACGATTATTTAATGGTTTTACCTTATTCTGGATCTGGGGGGCCCAGCCCCCCAACCCCCGCCGGGGCTCCGGCCCCTGGACCCCGCCGGGCGCTACCCCTGGACCCCGTGGGGCCAGCCCCCAAACCCCCCGGAAGAAAAACCCCCCGCCGGGGCGCCGCCCTGGACCCCACGGGGCTCCGCCCCGTACCCGCCGGGGGGGGGGGGGCGCTGCCCCTGGACACCCGCAGGGGCGCCTGCCCAACCTTGTGCCCCGCCGGGCTCCGCCTTACTTGCCGCCCTGGACCACCGTGCTCTCCGACTATGGCTAGCGTACCTTATTGTCGACGGGGGTGGATGGAAGTGGTCCTGTCCGTTCGCCGCAGCCCGCCGACACTCCGAACTGCAGAAAATTGGAAAAAAGTGACCGTTTTTCAAAAAAAATTTCAAACTTTGACCCCCGCCAAAAAGGTCAAATGGCCTCGTCAAAAACGGTCCTCGACATTATTGTTTCCCTTGTTCAATTATCCAACAAGATGGGCTAGGTTTGGGCCAACATCGCTCAAACGTTCCTGGCCACAGAGATAAGCGCCCACAGCGACAAAAACCGCTAATTCCGCGCGCAAAAATAAAAAAAGTTGCCCAATTCTAACTCACCTACAGGTTGGCCAAATTTTTTTTTTTGAAAAAGGTTTTTTGGGGGTGATTCCCAATGAATGTACGCAGTGCACGCACCCAAGGAAAAAAAATTTGAAAAAATTTCATCATCGGCAAAAAAAGGGTCGAAAATGAAAAATCAAAAAAAAAAAAAAAGGGGCCATAAAAAGTAAAAAAAAGAGAAAATCAAAAAAGGGCGACATGGGCAGATGCGTGTTGGCACCCTTTAGCTGACCCCAAAAGTGGGAAAAATTGGAAAAAAATTGTGGAGCCAAAGCGTCGCACAAATTTTGGAACATTTTGCATTGAAAATCGGTGACCCATACGAAAATCCAAATGGCCGCCGAAACCAAAAACCCTTAGGGCGCTTGAAAGAGAACCCTTGGCCGCTTCTTTTGAGCCGTCTCCGGTCCGAATCGCTTGGCCGGTTCGCGGTGAAAAAATTCCCAAAGTCGAAAAAAGACAATTTTTCGGGATTTTCCACTTTTCACGCCCGCCACTGGGGACGGAAAACGACCGGTCCGACGCCACTGGAACATTTTTTTTTCAATTTCCCCCGGGTCCGTTTCCTAGCCGACGGTGCAAGTCCCGCCCGACGACTGCGGGCGCGGCGACGGACTGTCTTGCGCGTGGCGCCCGGGCGGGGCGGGCGGCGCGGGCGGGACCTCGACTGCCGGCTAGGAAATTGACTGGGGAATCTGAAAAAAAATACGCCAGTGGCGTCGGACGTGTATTTTACCGTCCCCAGTGGCGTAAAGTGACTTTTTCAAAATCACCAAAAAACGTCTTTTTTCGACTTTGGGAATTTTTTGACCGCGAACCGTTTGAGCGATTCGCACCGGACCCGGCTCAAAACAAGCGGCCAAGGGTTCTCTTTCAAGCGCCCCTGGGGATTTTGGGTTTCGGCGGCCATCTTGGATTTTCGTGTGGGTCTCCAATTTTCAATACGAAAAAACACATTTTGAGTTAGGACGTTTTTAGGCCAGGGTTTTGATTTTTAATTTTTTCTTTTTTCTCGGAACGTGGTATAGAGGTTTTCGAAATTTTGGATTTGACCGATTGGGGCCCTTTTTAATTTTTTTTTTGGATTTTTCATTTTCACTGAATTTTTTGCCGATGATGGAATTTTTTCAAAATTTTTTCCTTGGGTGCGTACACTGCGTACATTCATTGGGAATCACCCCCAAAAGACCGTTTTCAAAAAAAAAATTTTGGCCAACCTGTAGGTGCTTTAGACTTGGGCAACTTTTTTCATTTTCTCGCGCGGAATTAGCGGTTTTTGTCGCTGTGGCCAAACCGTTTGAGCGATTTGGCCCAAACCTAGCCCATCTTGTTGGAAATTGAACAAGGAACAAGAATATCGGGGACCGTTTTTGACAGGGGCCCAATTTTGACCTTTTTTTTCGGGGGTCAAATTTAAAATTTTTTTTTAAACGGTCACTTTTTTCCCCTTTTTTCTGCAGTTTCGGAGAGTCGGCGGGCGCGGGAACGACAGGACCATTCCATCCCCCCCCCTTTGACACAAAGGTAAGCTAGCATAGTCGGAGAGCCGGGGGTCCAGGGGCAGCCCCCCGGGCGCTACCCGAGGGGCGCCGCCGCCGGCCGCAGTCGGGCCCCCGTTTTTAGAAGGTATTATAGTGACAAGGCGTAGTCGCCACACGCCTTGGGGGCCTTCCCTTTCTATTATCTTCGGATTTGGGCCGCGACCCTTTTTCTTTTCGTTTGATTCTCGCGCGGTGGCAGGGCGGGGGTGGTGGTGTTTTCCACGTCTCTTGCGTTTTCCGGTCCGCCCTTTTGCCCGGACGTGTGTCGGGCAGTTTTTTACTTGGGCCCTCAAACCGTCCGTTTCCGAAGGGCCGGGGTGGGCCCGGGATCGGACGACAGTTCCCCGAGTTGTCGAGAAGAGAAATTTTTTTGGTTTCCAAAAACGACGTCGATTTCCCCGACGTTTTCGGACCGCCTCTCCCTCCCAAACGATTGGCGGAAATGAGTTTTCGATTTGGTACCATTTAAATATTTTTCCAAATTTTCCGGACGCCGAATATCCGGGTCGCTTTTCCAGGACCCCCAAAATGTTTGCTCGTGGGTCCGCTTCCAAACGTCCCCAAAAGGGCCTTGATCCGAAACAATTGCAAAGTTTTTCCCATGAAAAATTTTTTTTTGGTTTTCCCCCAAAGTGACAACGATTTTCCGAAACGTTCCCAACTCGCCTCGACTCTGAAACATTGTGGAAAAAAAAATTTTTAAAGATCGGACCATTTTTGTAATTTTCCGGGTTTTTTCCGGGGACGTCGATTTTTTCCGGGGACGATTTCCGGGCCCGGAAAATCGCCTCGTGGCCGGTCCCCTATGCCCAAAAATAGCCCCGGGCGGGGAAGAAGTGCCCGAGTTATGGCGAAAAGAGTTTCTTTGGATCCCCCAAAATGACCCAAACCCCTTTTTTGAGAATTCAAAGAAATTTTTTGCACACGTCTAAAAATTTTACAGACCCCCACAGGTTTTGGACCCGGCCTGCTGACGTTTCGGTTTTGGCCAAAAAAATCAAAAAGCAAAAAAAAATCAAATCCAAAAATTCCCCCCTTTTAACCCAAAAAGGGTACGCTTGCCCCAGCAAAACCGTCAATTTCCCGCGAATAAATTCCATCTTCTAGTTTTGGCTTGGTCCCTGCGTTCCCACGTCGTGTTTGTTTGTTGTACCTCATTCTGTTCTGGAGGGGCCAGCACCCCCAACCCCCCGCCGGGCTCTTCCGCCCCTTGACCCCCGTCGTGGTAGGTTCCACCCCCGAACTTTCCCCGTGCGCATTATTCGACTATTTAATGGTTTAAGGCCTTATTCTGGATCTGGGGGGCAGCCCCCAACCCCCCCTCCGGGGCTCCGGGGCCCCATGTGACCCCGCTCGTGGCGCTGTCCCTGGACCCCGTGGGGGCCAGCCCCCCCAACCCCCCCCCGGGGGCTCCGCCCCCCCCCTGGACTCCAGCCGGGGCTCTGCCCCTGGACCCCAGACGGGGCTCCGCCCGTGCCCCGCCGGGGCGCTGCCCCTTGGAACCCCGCAGGGGCGCTGGGCCGACCCCTTGCTGCCCCGCCGTTGTCTCCGCCCCTGGACCTTCCCGGCTCTCCGACATGCTATAGCGTACCTTAGTGGTCGACGGGGGATGGATGGACGTGGTCCTGTCGTTTCAGCCGCAAGCCGCCGACTCGTCTCCGAACTGCAGAAGAATTGAAAAAAGTCCCGTTTTTCAAAAAAATTTTCAACTGTGAGACGCCCCGAAAAAATGGTCAAATGGCCCTCGTCAAACGGGTCCTCGATATTCCCTTGGTTCCTTGTTCAATTTCCAACAAGATGGGCTAGGTTTGGGCCACCTCGCTCAAACGGTCGTGCCACACGACAAAAAACCGCTAATTCCCGCGCGAAATTGAAAAAGTTGCCCATGATTCTAGTGCAGAAACAGAGATAGGCCAAATTTTTTTTTTTTGAAAAACGTTCTTTTGGGGGTGATTCCCCAATTGAATGTACGCCAGTGGACTGCACCCATGAAAGGAAAAAATTTTTGCAAAAATTCCATCATCGGCAAAAAATTCGGGTCAAAATGAAAATCAAAAAAAAATCAAAATTGCCGCTAAAAGGGTCGAAAAATCAAACAATTCGAAAAAAAAAAAAAACCCACGTATGTCCCTGAGATAGGGCTTACTTAGGTCATTCCTAAACATTGGAACAAATGGAGACTCAAAATTGCGGACTCAAAGTGGCCCGCCAAAGAAACAGTTCTGTTTCGTATGAAAATTGGAGACCCACGACGTAAATCCTAAGATGGCCAGCCGAAATCCCCAAAATCCCCAGGGGCGCTTAATAGATAACCCTTGGGCGCAGGTTTTGAGCCGTCTCCGGTCCGTATCGCTCCAGCGGTTCTCCGTAAAAAAAATCCCAAAGTCGAAAAAATGACACTTTTTTGTGGATTTTTCCAAAAAAAGTCGACTTTCCCGCCACTGTAGGGAGCCCGTAAAAATACACGTCCGACGACACGGCGCATTTTTTTTTCAAGATTTTTTTTTTTTTTTTTTTTTTTTTTCCCGCAGTCAATTTCCTAGCCGACAGTCTTTATTTTACGCCGCCCGCTTACCGCCACGCCCCCGCCCTGGCGCTACGCGCGAGACGTCCTCCGCGCAGCGCCCAGGGCGAGTCGTCGCCCACGTGTTTTACAAGATCCATATTAAGTTAGGAGAATAGTCGTAGTTCCGCCACTACGCCTTGCGGCCGTACCTTTTCAATGTCGTGCGGATTCGGCGCGCGACACCGTTTTCGTTTCGTTTGATTCTCTGCGACGGTGGCAGAAGGCGTTGGTGGTGGTGGTGTTTTTTCCACGTCTCTTGGCGTTTTCCCCCCGGCCCGCCCGTTGGCCGCGGGACTTGTGTCGGGCAGATTGTTTTTACTTGGGCCCTCGTCCGTCCGTTTCCCGAAGGGCCGGGGTAGGTCCGGATCGGGACGACATTTGCCCGATTGTCGAGAAGAGAAATGTTTTTTCGGTATTTCCCAAAAACGCGTACGTGTTTCCCGAGTACTCTTTTCTCCGGACATCTCCTCGTCCTCCCGAACAGATTGGCGGAAAATGAGTTTTTCGATTTCGGTACCACTTTAATATTTTTCCGGCTTTTTCCGGGACCGCCCGATTATGCGGGACGCTTTTTTTCCGTGACGGCCAAAATGTTGGCCTCTTTCGTCCGCGGGGGGTTGTCCCCCCCCCCCCCCGCAGTGCCCAAGATGGCCCCGATCCGACAACACTTGCAAAAGTTATTTAACATTAGAAATGTTTTTTTATTTCCCAAAAAAGATGACCAATGATTTTGCAAAACACTTTACAGGACCTCGCCTCATCCTCCAAAACCACGTGGGAAAGGATTTTGAAAATCGGACCACTTTTGTATATTTTTACGGACGCCAAATTTTCCTGTAATAATTTTGCGCGTGCACACTGCAAAATTGGGCGCGACGTCGGTCCGGGTAACGTAGAGGCCAATGGCCGGGATCGGAAGAAGAAGTGCCCAATTTATGACGAATGAATCTTTTTTAGATTCCCCAAACGACCAAACCACAGTCACGGTAGGCCCCGGTCGCAGACAGAGTTATTTTCCCTATCACGAGCGACAGTCATTTCGATTCGGTTCGTATTTGGGGGGCGATTGTCTTGGGATCAAAGTCGTGTTTGTTTGTTTTGTACCTCATTCGTTCTGGGGGGCCAGCCCCCCAACCCCCGCCTGGGACTCCGCCCCTGGACCCGCGTCGTGGGTTCCACCCCCGAACTACGCTCACCCCGTGCCATTACCTACTATTTAATGTTTACCTTATTCTTGGATCTGGGGGGCCAGCCCTCCCAACCCCCCCCGCCGGGCTCCGCCCCCTGGACCCCGCCGGGGCGCGCCCCTGGACCCCGTGGGGCCAGCACCCAAACCCCCGCCGGGGCTTCGTCCGCCCCTGGACACCCCCGACGGGGCTCCCGCCCCGTACCCCGCCGGGGCGCTGCCCTGGACCCCGCAAGGGGCGCTGCCTCCCATTGGTGCCCCGCCGGGGCTCCGCCCCTGGACCCCGTGCTCTCCGACTATGCCTAAGCCGTCCCTTAGTGGTCAACGGGTGTGGATGGAAGTGTCCTGTCGTTCGCTGCGCGCCCGCCGACTCTCCGAAACTCTCTGCAGAAAATTGGAACAGAGTGACCGTTTTCCAAAAAAATTTCAACTTTGACCCCGAAAATAATGGTCAAAATGGCCCCGAGTCGTCAAAAAACGGTCCTTCGATATTCTTGTTCCTGTGTTTCAATTTCCAACAAGAATGGCTAGGTTTGAACCACCATCGCTCACAAACGGATCCTTGGCCGCAGCGACGAAAAACCGCTAATTCCGCGCGAGAAAATGGAAAAAAGTTTCCCAATTCTAAGTGCAGAAAAGAGATAGGCCACAATTTTTTTTTTGAAAAACTGTCTTTTGGGGGTGATTCCCAATGAATGTACGCATTGGACGCACCCAAGGAAAAAATTTAGAAAATTCCATCATATCGTCAAAAAATTTCTCAAAGTGAAAAACAAAAAAAAAAAATTAAAAAGGGCCCCCACTCGGGTCAAATTCATAAATTTCGAAAACCTCTATACCACGTTTCCCGCTGCTCACTGGGACCCCTTAAAAGGTTGACAAAAAGAAAAAAATTAAAAAACAAATCAAACTCTGGTCCTAAAAAAAACGTCCTCAGACGCAAAAATGACTTTTTTCGTATTTAAAATTGAGACCCACACGACAATCCACAAAATGGCGCCGAAAAACCCAAAATTCCCCCAGGGGGCGCTTAATAGAGAACCCTGGCCGCTTGTTTTGAGCCGGGTCCGGTTGCGAATCGCTCAAACGTTTCTCGTTCAAAAAATTCCCAAAGTCGAAAATGTCCACTTTTTGGCGTAATTTTGAAAAAGTCACTTTACGCCACTGGGGACGGTAAATACACGTCCCGACGCCAACTGGCGCATTTTTTTTTCAGATTCCCCAGTCAATTTCCTAGCCGACAGTCCAAACCCCGCCGGCCCGTCACGGCCCCCGCCCGGGCCGCCTACAGCGCGCGAGCGTTGCCGCACCGCCGCGCCGCAGTCCGTCGCCCCGTGTTTTACAAGATTACTATTATAGTATGACAAGGCGTAGTCCGCACTACGCCTTGCGGCCTGTACCTTCTATTTCTTGGGCTGATTTGGCGCGCGACCTTGTGATCGTTTTGTTTGATTCTCTGCGACCGGTGTCAGAGGCGTATGGTGGTGGTGTGTTTTTCTAAACGTCTCTTGGCGTTTTCTCCGGCCCGCTCGTTACCTCAGGGACGTTGTCCGGCGCGTGATTTGAGTGTGGGCCTCCTCCGTCCGTTTTCAACGGGGGGGGGGGGGGGAAGGGCCCCGGGGGTAGGTCCCGGATCGGACGACAGTTTTTGCCCGAGTTGTCGAGAAGAGAAAATGTTTTTCGGATTTTCCCAAAACGACGTACGATTTGCCCGACGCTTTCGACATATCTGTTTCGCCTCTGCCTCCCGAACGATGCGGCAATAGAGTTTTCGGGGATTTCGTACCACTTAAATTTTTTCTCCGAATTTTTCCGTGACGCCGATATGCCCGGGTCGCCTTTTTCCGGACGCTCAAAATGTTGGGCCTCGTCGGTCCGGTTCCGCAGTGCCCAAGATGGCCCCGATCCGACACACAATTGCAAAAAGTTTATTTACAATGAGAATGTTTTTTGTATTGCCCACAAATGGACTCAAGATTTTGTGAAGCCACTTGCAGAATAGGTCTCATCCCCCCCGAAACACGTGGGCAAAGAATTTTTAAAATCGGACCACTTTTGTAATTTTTCCGGGATACCAAATTTTCCCTGTTAATTTTCCGTGACATGGGGCAAAATTGGCCTCTTCGGTCCGGTTACGTAGAGGCCAAGATGGCCGGGATCGGAGAAGAAGTGCCCAAGTTATGACGAAATGAATACTTTTTTGGATTCACCCAAAATGACCAAACACAGTTACGTTAGCCCCTGGTCACACATCATTGAGATTACCGGCGACAAACGTTTAATTCGGTTCGTATTGATTGTCTTGGGATCACGGGTCGTGTTTGTTTAGTAATTGTACAAGTAATTCTGTTCTGGGAGGCCATCCCCCCAACCCCCCCGCACGGTGCTCCGCCCCTGGACCCCGTCGGGGGTTCCACCCCCGACCCCCGTGCCAATTTCGACTATTTATTTGGTTTAACCTATTCGGATCTGGGGGCCAGCCCCCCAACCCCCGCCGGGGCTTTCCAGCCCCTGGAACCCCGCGGGGCGCTGCCCCTGGACCCCGTGGGGGCCTCCCCGCAAACCCCCCCGCCCGGGGCTCCCCCCTGGACCCCGAACGGGGCTTACCGCCCGTACCCCCGCCGGGGCCGCTGGCCCCTGGACTCCCGCAGGGCCGCTGCCCCCCTTGGTGCCCCGCCGGGGCTCCGCCCCTGGACGCCCGTGCCCTCCGACTATGCTAGCGTACCTTAGTGTCAACGGGGGTTGGATGGAAGTGGTCCTGTCTTCGCGCCGCAGCCCGCCGACTCTCTCCGAAATTGAAGAAAATTGAAAAAAGTTGCCCGTTTTCCAAAAAAATTTCAACTTTGACGCCCTAAAAAAAACAAAACCCCAAAAAATGGTCAAAATGGCCCCTCGTCAAAAACCGGGGTCCTACGATATTCTTGTTCGTTGTTCAATTTCCAACAAGATGGGCTAGGTTTGGTCCACCTCGCTCAAACGGTCTGGCCGCAGCGACAAAAACCGCTAATTCCGCGCGCAAAAATAAAAAAAGTTGCCCAGTTCTAAAGCACCTACAGGTTGGCCAAAATTTTTTTTTTGAAAACGCTCTCTTTTGGGGTGATTTCCAAGAATGGACGCATGGGACGCACCCAAGGAAAAAATTTAGAAAAAATTCCATCATCGGCAAAAAAATTTCGGTCAAAGTTGAAAAAAAAAAAAAAAAAATTAAAAAGGGCCCCACTCGGTAAAAATCGAAATTTTTGAAATCCTCTATACCAACGTTCCCTGCTACATCCGTGGACCCCCCTTTAAGGTTGATAAAAAGGAAAAAATTAAAAATCACAACTCTGACCTACAATTCCGTTAATCAAACGTGTTTTTTTCGCATTGAAAATCGGAGACACCACACGAAAATCCAAGATGGCCCCGAAACACCCAAATATCCCCAAGTGAGCGCTTAATAGAGAACCCTTGGCCTCTGTTTTTGGAGCCCGGGTCTCGGTGCGAATCGCTCATCGGTTTCGCGTTAAAAAAATTCCCAAAGTCGAAACATGGACAACGTTTTTTGGTGATTTTGAAAAAGTCACTTTACGCCACTGTAGCCGTAAAAATACACGTCCGACGCCACTGGCGTATTTTTTTTCAGATTCCCCAGTTAATTTCCTAGCCGACAGTCTTTAAACGCCGGGCCCGCCCGCCACGCCCCGCCCGGTGCGCTACGCCGAGAACCGTCCGCAACGCCGCGCCCAGGCGCAGTCGTGCGTCCCGTGTTTTAGAGGCTATTATAGTAGGACAAGGCGTAGTCGCCACTACGCCTTGCGTGTGCAGCCTTTTCAATGTCGTGCGGGATATCGGCGCGCGATCCGTGGTTGTTTCGTTTGATTCTGCGTTGCGCGGTGGCAGAGGCGGGTGGTGGTGGTGGTGTGTTTTTTCCACGTCTCTTTGCGTTTCTCCCGCCCGCATGCTTTTACGATCGGGACGTTTGTCGGGCAGTGGTCTGCCTGGGCTCTCCGTCTGTTTCCGAAGGCCGGGTAGGTCCGGATCGGACGACAGTTGCCCGAGTTGTCGAGGAGAGAAATGTTTTTCGGATTTCCCAAAAACGACGTACGATGTTGCACGACGCTTTCGGACTCGCCTTGGCCTCCCGAACAATTGGCGGAAATAGAGTTTTTGATTTCGGTACCACTTAATATTTTTCCGAATTTTTCCTGGACGCCGAATATTCCGGGTCGCTTTTCCAGGACGCCAAAATGTTTGGCCTCGTCGGTCCGCTTCCAACGTGCCCAAGAAGGCCTTGATCCGACAACAATTGCAAAAGTTATTACCATGAGAAATGTTTTTTGGATTTCCCCAAAGTGACCAACGATTTTCCGAAACGCATTCCAACTCGCCTCGACCTCTGAAACATTGTGGAAAAAGAAAATCGAAAATCGGACCATTTTTGTAATGTTTTTTTTTTTTGTCCGGGTTTTTTCCGGGACGGCCGATTTTTTCCGGGACGAATTTTCCGGGTCCACGGAAAAATCGCCCTCGTCGGTCCGTTTCTGTAGTGCCAAATAGCCCGCCCGGATCGGAGAGAAGTGCCCGAGTTTGGCGAAAAGGTTGTCTTTTGGATCCCCCAAAAATGACCAACCACTTTTTTGAGAACTTCACAGAATTTTTTGCACACTCTAAAATTTTGACAGATCCTGACTAGTTTTTGAACCCTGCCTGCTGACGTAGTTTCGGGTTTGGCCAAAAAGTCAAAAATGCAAAAATATCAAATCCAAATTCCACTTTGACACTCCCAAAAAGGGTGACGCTTGCCCGAGTCAAGACCCTCAATTCCCGGCGAATAAATTCCAATCGTCTAGTTTTTTTGGGCTGTCATGGCGTTCCCCGTCGTGTTTGTTTGTTTGTACGGTAGGCCCGGTCCGCAGAACGAGTCAATTTTCCAGCGACAGTCCATTCAATCGGTTCGTATTTGATTGTCTTGAGATCACAGTAGTGTTTGTTTGGTTTGTACCTAAATTCTGTTCTGGGGGGGCCAAGCCCCCCAACCCCCGCCGGGGCTCCGCCCCTGGACCCCGTCGGGGTTCCCACCACCCGAACCCCCCGGCCCATTCGACTGTTTTATTGGTTTACTTTATTCTGGAGTCTGGGGGCCAGCCCCCCAGCCCCCGCCGGGGCCTCGCCCCTGGACCCCGCCGGGGCGCTGCCACCTGGACCCCTGTGGGGCCAGCCACCCAAACCCCCGCCGGGGCTCGCCCCTGGACCCCACGGGGGCTCCGCCCGTACCCACGCCGGGGCGCTGCCCCTGGACCCCGCAGGGCGCTGCCGCGCCTTGTGGCCCCGCCGGGCTCCGCCCCTGGACCCCGTGCTCCCGACTATGCTAGCGTACCTTAAGTGTCACGGGGTGTGGTTGTGGAAATGTCCTCTGTCGTTCCGCCGCAGCCCGCCGACTCTCCGAAACTGCAGATAATTGGAAAAAAGTGCCCGTTTTCAAAAAAATTTCAACTTTGACCCCCGAAAAAATGGTTCAAAATGGCCCCTCGTCAAACGGTCCCTCGATATTCTTGTTCCTTGTTCAATTTCCAACAAGATGGGCTAGGTTTGGGCCACCTCGCTCAAACGGTCTGGCCACAGCGACAAAAACCGCTAATTCCGCGCGCGAAATTGAAAAAAGTTGCCCATTTCTAGTGCAGAAAGAGATAGGCCAAAATTTTTTTTTTGAAAAACGGTCTTTTGGGGGTGATTCCCAATGAATGTACGCATTGGACGCACCCAAGGAAAAAATTTTAAAAAAATTCCATCATCGGCAAAAAAATGGTCGAAAATGAAAAATCAAAAAAAAAAATCAAAATTGCCCTAAAAGGGTCAAAAATCAAAAATTCGAAAAAAGCCCACGTATGTCCCTGAGATAGGGCGTTAACTAGGTCATCCCAAAATTTGGAAAAATTGAGATCAAAATTGCGGACTTCAAAGTGCCGGTAACCGAACTTTTCAGTTTCGTATTGAAAAATTGAAGACCCACACGGAAAATCCAAGATGGCCGCCTAAACCCAAAACCCCCAGGGGCGCTTGAACGAGAACCCCTTGGCCGCTTGTTTTTGAGCCGTGTCCGGTCGAATCGTCAAAACGGTTCGCGGTTCAAAAATTCCCAAGTCCCGAAAATGGCACTTTTTGGCGATTTTCACTCAAAGTCCTTTCCGGCCACTGGGGACGGGTAAATAACACGTCCGACGCCACTGGCGCATTTTTTTTTCAGTATTCCGCGAGTCAATTTCCTAGCCGGTAGTTCGAGGTCCCCGCCCGCGACGCCCGCGACCCGCCCGGCGCCGCGCGCAAGACAGTCCGTTCCCGCGCCCTCAGCAGTCGCAGCCCCTTGTTTTGAGAAGGCTATATAGTAGGACAAGGCGTAGTCCGCCTACGCCTTGCGGCCCGTACCTGTTATAATCCCTGCGACGATTCCGGCGCGCGATCCGTTTTCGTTTCGTTTGGATTTCTTCTCGGCGGTGTCAGAGGCGGTGGTGGTGGTGGTGTTTTTCACCGTCTCTTGGGCTTTTTCCCTCCGGGCCGACCGTTTGCTCAGGGACGTGGGTATCGTGCAGTGTTTTACTTGGAAGGGCCTCGTCCGTGCGTTTCCGAAGGGGGCCGGGGTAACGTCCCGGAATCGGCCTAACAAGTTGCCCGAGTTGTCCGAGAAAAGAGAATAGTTTTTCTTGATTTCCCAAAAACGACGTACGATGTTGCCCGACGCTTTCGACCGCGCCTTGTCCTCCCGAACGCTTGGCGGAAAATGAGTTTTCCAATTTCGGTGCCACTTTTATATTTTTTCTGGATTTTTCCTGGACGCCGAATATTCCGGTCGCTTTTTCCAGGACGGCCTAAAAATGTTTGGCTCGTGCGGTCAGCTTCCAACTGCCCAAGAAGGCCTTGATCGACAACAAATTGCAAATAGTTTTACCATGAGAACTGTTTTTTTGGATTTCCCCCAAAGTGACCAACGATTTTCCGAAACGCAATTCCAACTCGCCTCGGACCTCTGAAACATTGTGGAAAAAGAAATTTGAAAATCGGACCATTTTTGTAAATTTTTTCCGGGTTTTTCCGGGACGCCGATTTTTCCTGGACGATTTTCCCGGCGGGCAACGGAAAAATCGGCCATCGTCGACCGGTTCCGTAGTGCCCAAGATAGCCGGATCGGAGAAGAAGTGGCCCCGAGTTATGGCGAAAAGAGTTTGTCTTTTGGATCCCGCCAAAATGACCAACCACCTTTTTTGGAGAAATTCAAAGATTTTTGTGCAACACGTCTAAAATTTGACAGATCCTGACTAGGTTTTTGGACCCGGCCTGCTGACGTGTTCGGTTTGGCCAAAAAGTCAAAATGCAAAAAATATCAAATCCAAAATTCCCCTTTGACACCCCAAAAAGGGTGACGCTTGCCCCGAGTCAAGACCCGTCAATGTCCCGGCGAATAAATTCCAATCGTCTAGTTTTTGGCTGTCCTGCGTTCCCCCGTCGTTTTGTTCGTTTGGTTATACCTCATTCTGTTCGTGGGGGGCAAGCCCCCCAACCCCCCCGCCGGGGCTCGTCCGCCCTGGACCCCGTCGTGGTTCCACCCCCGAACCCCCGTGCCATTCGACTGTTTATTGGTTTACTTTATTCTGGATCTGGGGGGCCAGCCCCCCAAGCCCCCTCCGGGGCTCCGCCCCTGGACCCCGCCGGGGCGCTGCCCCCTGACCGCCGTGGGGGCCAGCCCCCAAACCCCCGCCGGGGCTCCGCCCCTGGACCCCGACGGGCTCCCTGGGCCCCGTGCCCCGCGCCGGGGCGCTGCCCCTGGACCCCGCAGGGGCGCTGCCCCCTTGTGCCCCGCCGGGGCTCCGCCCCTGGACCCCGTGCTCTCCGACTATGCTAGTGTACCTTAGTGTCAACGGGGGTGGATGGGAAGTGGTCCTGTCGTCCGCCGCAGCCCCCGACCTCCGAAATCTGAGATAATTGGAAAAAAGTGCCCGTTTTCAAACAAAATTTCAACTTTGACCCCGAAAAAATGGTCAAATGGCCCCTTCGTCAAAACGGTCCTCGAAATTTTTGTTCCTTGTTCAATTTCCAAAAGATGGTGTAGGTTTGAGCCCCATCGGTCAAACGGTTTGGTCACAGCGACAAAAACCGCTAATTCCGCGCGAGAAAAATGAAAAAAGTTGCCCATTCTAAAGCACCTACAGTTGGCCAAAATTTTTTTTTTTAAAAAGGTTTTTTGGGGGTGATTCCCAATGAATGTACGCAGTGTACGCACCCAAGGAAAAAATTTTGAAAAAATTCCATCATCGGCAAAAAATTGGTCGAAAATGAAAAATAAAAAAAAAAAATTGAAAAGGGCCCCACTCGGTCAAATTTCAAAATTTTCGAAAACCTTCTCATACTGTTCCCTCCGTATTGAATCAACATAAGTGGATAAAAGGGAAAAAATAAATTTTCAAAACCCTGGCCCGTAAGTCGTCACCAAAAGTTTTTTCGCTTATGCAAAATCGGTGACCCACACGGAAATCCAAGATGGCCGCCGAAACCAAAAACCCCCAATACCGTTTAATAGAGAACCCTTGGGCGCAGGTTTTGAGCCGTGTCCGGTCCGTATCGCTCCGCGGTTCTCCGTAAAAAAATCCCAAAGTCGAAAAATGTCACTTTTTGGCGATTTTCAAAAAGTCACTTTACGCCACTGGGGACGGGTAAATACACGTCCGACGCCACTGGCGTATTTTTTTTCAGATTCCCCAGTCAATTTCCTAGCCGACAGTCTTTACGCCGCCCGCGCCGCCCGCCCCGCCCGGGCGCTACGCGCAAGACAGTCCGCCGCCGCGCCGCAGTCGTCGCCCCGTGTTTTAGAAGGCTATTATAGTAGGACAAGGCGTAGTCGCCACTACGCCTTGCGGCCGTACCTTTCTATTATCTTGCGGATTTGGCGCGCGACCCGTGTTCGTTTCGTTTGATTCTCTGCGACGGTGGCAGAGGCGGTGGTGGTTGTGGTGTTTTTCCACGTCTCTTTGCGTTTTCCGGCCCGCCCGTTGCCGGGACGTGTGTCGGGCAGTGGTCTGCCTGGGCCTCTACCGTCCGTTTCCGAAGGGCCGGGGTAGGTCCGGATCGGACGACAGTTGCCCGAGTTGTCGAGAAGAGAAATGTTTTTCGGATTTCCCAAAAACGACGTACGATGTTGCACGACGCTTTCGGACTCGCCTCGGCCTCCCGAACGATTGGCGGAAAATGAGTTTTTGATTTCGGTACCACTTAATATTTTTCCGAATTTTTCCTGGACGCCGAATATTCCGGGTCGCTTTTCCAGGACGCCAAAATGTTTGGCTCGTCGGTCCGGTTCCAACGTGCCCAAGAAGGCCTTGATCCGACAACAATTGCAAAAGTTATTACCATGAGAAATGTTTTTTGGATTTCCCCAAAGTGACCAACGATTTTCCGAAACGCATTCCAACTCGCCTCGACCTCTGAAACATTGTGGAAAAAGAAATTTGAAAATCGGACCATTTTTGTAATTTTTCCGGGTTTTTCCGGGACGCCGATTTTTCCGGGACGATTTTCCGGGCCACGGAAAAATCGGCCTCGTCGGGGGTTCCGTAGTCCCCCAAGAT